>UWOG010943964.1:0-10028 GCA_900490065.1 Neuroterus quercusbaccarum
GTGGATTCCGTATTGTTGAAAAGGTGTATCAGGAAGATTACGACGCGTAAGATTGTTATCCTTGAGAAGCTTGGAAAAGTTTAGAGAAATAATGATATTCAAGAGTGATGAATTCACCAATATAATGAGAGATGGCCATCGTTGTAAGGAATATATCATAAGAGATCCTCATTCTCTGCGATTTAAGGGCGAACTGATGTTCGAAATGATGAATAATTTGGTGATCAATGTATCTCATCATTGTTATTTTGTTTCATCATACTATGAGTCATATCTGATATCTTGATCGAAATCTCATGGTTCACTTGCGTCGTTTTTCCCTCTTTGCGATATTCATGTTCATATTTCATAATCCAGTCTAATTGAAGAAGTTTGATTATTCGGACATAGATCATTTGGAGAAAAACAAAGCACGAATTTATTGGTATCTCTGATTCTTATCGCTCAATTTGATATCATTCTCGCTCAAGTGATAGGATTTGACGGAATACATAGGAGCTCATTACTCCAAGAAGAATATCTTATACGCTACAACCAATTTTTAAGGAACTCCTATCCTCGTCACTGCAATGATGAGAAATGAGAAGCAAATATGAGAATATAACATCCACGTGGAGGACTATCACCTCGGATATTTGATTACTCTTATCGCTCAAGTTTTGATTCCAAAATTGATTGCAATCATCAATGACGTATTGTCTGTCCGTTCCATGACTCGACTAAGAGACTTAGTAATTCAAATTTGCATATGTCCTCGAATCATCCGTAGCTTACATGCTTTAAGAAACCTTAAGTTCTTGAGATATACAAGAAATTGGTCTGTATTTTATTTGGAAATCCAACATATTCAGGATCTCCTCATTCAGAATAATTTGAAACCCATCATTATAGTTCAATAATTGCGGGAAATACGATCAATACCACCTATCCGAAGTAATCATTGATTCAACACTTAGCTGGGAATATATCATTGGGATCTGCCGAAGTAATATCAGAGGGGTCTGAACTTTGTAACGTAATAAATCATATGAAAACGAAGAGAAAAAGTTCTTACTCAACATTGTGAAAAATTCTATGACATAGAGCAAAGGAATCTTGTCGATCCGGGAGAGCTGATAACTCCCTACACTTTTGCTCATGATCTTTACTTTGAGAACAGTGAAATCCCTAGAGCAGAGCTCAGGAACTATTATCGCATCCATACCCTCAGAAACTATTCATTACCTCAGGGTGTTCCCGCTCGGGACCTCATACATGGAGCCACACCATAACGAACCAATAATTCTTCCTCTGTTCAACCTTCGCTGAGGTGCAAATTATTTGACATCATGGAAATTCTCTCGTCGGGAATTAAAGATTGATTCGGAGCACATTCGAATGCTGCTGGTCCACTTATGGATCTCAGTTGTGTCACTCGAATCGTGAACCTGCCTGTCAGCCTCCAAATTGGATCGAATGTGTAGAGTCGCGATGACCCTGATTGAAAATTCGAGGAGATCAACCACTAGAATCAAGCATCTCCTCTCATGCTTAGATCTTTGCTTGTTGGTATGCACTTTTCACGAATCAGTTTCCATACATCAGTTTTGGAAACCTGGCTCGCCCAGAACGGTTTCTGAATTCTCTGAGGTGTCCCTAATTAGAATGGTCGCTCTTCGATACGCGGCTCCGAACGTCAATCACTTCAGATATCCTCTCCTAGAGCCTGTCCAGATGCTCGAAGGCTCAGCAATCAGAATAACCTCACGTGACGAAAAATCTGACCAGCTTATTGTTCTCTATCCACATAAAAATTAGGCCCTGTATTTCTGGAACCTTATTCGCTTCCAGGGGTAGCGTCTTCTAAGCCATCTCCTCTCCTTCTCATAGAATAGTACTGAAGAGTTGCTCCAGCTGTAGTTCTAACAGCTACTGCCTTTCTGTGTGTTACCTCTTCCTCACCAGAAGTTTTATTCGCTGCATTTCTATCGTGGATACAGGATACTCACCATCTTCATCATTTCGCAGAACTCCTAGCATATTTCCTTCCGAAGAGCCTTTCGAATTTTGTAGTAGGTCAGGGAAAAATCTCGAGAGCTGAATTCCAATAGTTTTTAGTTCTCTTTATCATTTCTATTCCTATCATAGTCATACAAGAATCAGGGAAATGGGGAACAACTTTCGCAGAGCTACGTTCACAGAAGCCAGGTCCAATTTCTGCGGGAGTGAACTGAGCGACTCAAAGTCTTCGTTCCCAAGTCTTCTCTAGAGAATACTCAATCATCGATGATATTGTTCCAGTTTTTCGAAGAATGATGGAATTCTCAATATGTTAAGTTGCCTGAAAAAGAAGCCCTGGATTTTTGTTGATATTCGGGAGAAAAAAACGAACAATTTCTTCATGATGAACTGGAATTTGTCAAGATATCAAACTCCTCCATAGCACAAACTTCAATTCAAAAGAGTTCAGAATTGGGTGTTTGAGCTCCAATTTTCACATCGAAAGATGTTGGAATGAATCCCAATCATGCATGAAGATAATAAGATTTTTTTATTTGTGGCATCGAAAATAGCGAAATTTTCAGTCCCCATCATCGGATTATTTCTGTACGTTTGAGATTTGACAATTAATGAATTTCCAACTGTCTGATTGTATATATAAGTTCCTTGAATATCGGCAGTATCTGATCAGTCATTGGAATGATGTACATTCACATATCTAATTATATACTTGTGATTTTCATCCCAATCATGCGCTTTCCTCCCATTTCCTGTGAGAGGGAAACTTTCTCATCAAAAACGTCACTGTTTCCTGCTTTTTCCACCCTAGACTTCCAGTCAATCAGTTTTGATTTTTATGCCTAAATCTCTCAAACCTTGTTCCCTCATTCTGATATCTGTTCCACCATCCTATTCGTTCTCACCATCATTCTTGTTGAGGATGTGTCTGCCGGATTCCTACCTCCTCCAGTTTGTTAATTTTTAGCTGGTAATCAAGCACCGAAGAATTCTACTGGCCCTCAAACTACGGAGAGCATTGCGCAAGACCCTCATCCATATACCCTCACAGTAAAGTATCTTGAAACAATGATTGAAGCCTAGTATGTCAATCGCTTATCACGTTATAATTTCTTCAGGCTTCATTGAAAGAAGCATCAACTATTTTCCAAGGCAAACTAGATTATTCATGGTTCTCTTCATCTTCACATTCATCCTGTATATAGCCTAGGACGGATTTTCTTAGGAGCAACCTTGGATATGTTCCTTATACCCCAGGGATTCCATCCGTTCTCATGATCTTCCTTGCCTCACTGGACTCTACCGTCCAGTTCCTCATTCCAAGGCCCTTGTAAACTGTGTTTTCAGGGCCATTCAGATTCCTTTCAATGACTTGATTTAATGTCATGTTGCATCAGCAAACTAGTTCCAATATCATGTTTGCTCCTCCTAACAATGTGTTCACCAGATTTCTCCTACGGAAAGCAGGTTTAAATTCACTTAACTAATCCCTGGTTGGACGATAGACGCAAGAATCCCTGTTGGAGTTAGAGCATTTTGTGAATGTATGTTTCTTCATCGATAGAATCGTAAGTGTGCTGATCTCCAATGGAACCTCAATGAGCCTCCTTCCTGAAGTCTTTATATTCCGCCTTGCTATTGCTGTTGTGAGGTTTCCATCACTGCTCCCGTCTTATCCGCAAATTCTCAAATTTGTACGGCCTGTCTTCTGGCTCACGTGCAGTGAGTAGAACACAAGCACTTCATGCCTGATATATCTCGAGACCAGTTTTCCTGACGTGTTCAGCATGAAATGAATAAAGCTGATCATTCCGAAATCTCCTCGAGTGCGAATTCTGATATCATGTGTTTTGGAGCAATGCTATCTTGGGAATCATTGTCCTATCATGTATCCAATCTTACGTTACTGGTTCTTACCTGCGATAATTATAATTGCGCATTTTAGGCGAAGTCGTCCGATTACGTCATCCACCGGAAGGTGGAGTAACTAGGTAAATACACTCGCTAAAGTGTGAGCTCCTCATACTCACGACGAAATAATGTAATAATTTCCAGCTGGCATGGATGTTTCGAAACTAACAGAACAATCCGTTCCACAAAATTCATCGAAAGATGAATTCCCAAAGGAAAATGTAATAACTTGCAGTGCAGTTTCGGAAGCTTTTCATTCATGATTTTCATCAGAATATTTTGATTCAGGATTAACTAACTTACTCTCATCGCGTGGATATCTTCATACCTTCAAAACCGCCTCTGAGATGACCTTGACGAACCTCGATACTAGGATTCCTAATTCTGTCATATAACTTGCATCAGAAATCCACTCCAGAATCTGAAAGGTTGCTCCGATAGAGGGTTCTCATTCTTCTATGAAAATGATAGTTTTTCAGGAACTTTTGCCAGAGTGGGATTGTGATATGTGAATCATCACAAAGCGATAACATCTTCCCGCGAAAACTATTTCGAGAGTCATGACAACGGTACTTGCTACCTTTTGCTAGGGGTCAAGAGTAGCTGGGATAATAAGAATTGTGAGACTTTGGGAACCGATTACATCAGGTTTCTATTATATCCTCAATCACACGTTACACAAGGAATTCCGTAACCGCTCCGTATCAACATGTTTTCTCACTCGTGCTTTCCTTTGCATTTACTGGATGACGTGGACCATCGCAATTAACTAAGCCCATCAAGCTAATCAAGTCCATATGAAGATCCGTCAGGAGGAATGAGTTTGGTCGGTACAGCCATGTACCTAGAAGAAGATCTGAACCTGGGACCGAGGGTTTGATTCGCAGGAAGTAGAGACTCGGTTATGCTTGTCCAGAACATTAGCTCAAGACAGTGGATCTCTCCTAGGAAATCTGATGAGGCAAACTACACTTGGGAACCAAGAGATGGTATATCCAATATGACGGTCAAAATTGTTGGAAAATATTTGGAGCATGATGAAATTACCCTCAGATAGATTTCTTGGGTCAGGGAATTCGATTCTGCTCCCATATTTCGCGTACCAAAATTGCGGATTCATCATGGTGCCTCATTTGATGTCGAAAATTCAACCACAAATTCGGATTGAGCGACCTGCAAAACCTATCAAGGGACGACAGTATCTCATTCGAAACGTTTCTCAACACTTTTGCTGCACAAACAGAATCGCCATCAGGAATCACCACTTCGAAAATAAGAAGAATTTCATGATGGGAACCAGAAGTATAGTGCCAAGCTACACGATTCAATGCATCGATAGTTAAAGGCAGTGCGAAGGTTCCTCGCGATCCCAACTCTTACCAATTCAAAGAAAATTCTCAGGAAATGACAAGAACTCAGAGGCATTCGAAAGAACTCCATTAAATACCTGAGTGTAAGGTTAAATTCGGAGACTTCAGGATCGGTCAAGGAATAGCTCGGAACAAATTTAAAAATGCATTTCATTGAGGAGCATCGATTTAATTTTGAAGAATTCTGAATGCAGAAATGAACTTAGGAGTATTGAAGAGAAAATGATGAAGTCTGAACTTAACTTCTCAATTTCAAAGAAATTGAGAGAATTCGATGCGATTCTCACGAAATGAAGATGACCTCGGAGTTATTCGAGTATTCAGAACAAATTAAGGAAAAAATTAATTGAATTCAGATCAGCCTAAGTGGAGAGAGTTATTGTATTCTATTCTAATGAAGTCCATACAAAACCAAAAAATAATTGAGAAACATCCCGAAGGAATTGAAAAACAATGAAGAATCTTGGAGAGATCCATTGGATTGAGCGGACAAAATTGAGACTATCCTGAATTCCTGACGTCTTTGAATTCGATGAATCGGAATGAGAAACTCCAGTGATTTTCTCATTCCAAGTGTATCTTCGAAGTCCATATTGCCGTTGCGGGTTCTCATGGGGAAAAAGCTGAATAAATTCCAGTTGATCAAGGCCATAGTCAAGTACGTTCGAAAGAGGGAGCTTGGGAGGAGGACCCCTATATGGGTGGACGAGAGCGACACCTCAAGCGGAGAGGAGGTTCAGCATCAGGAGAAGAACCGGATCAGAGAATTTGTTCCAGCTTCACGCGAGAAACTGGGAGGAGGAAAAGAAGTTTCAAGAGAATGTTGTCTATTAAAAGGAGGAGATGTTCCGACACTTGAGTCACCTGAAAGAGTTGATCCGTTAGAAAAAGATCCGAAGTGTGGATTAATCTATGTGAGAGGGAAGGGGAGATCACTTGGTCTTGATCGACAATTTTTTCCTTCCACTGATAATAATCGACAACTGTAAGTTCTGTTTTTAGAATTGATGAGGATCAGGGAACGATGACATGACAAACTGTCTGAATCGTTTCCGATTTCCAATCCGATTTTCTTCTTCCCCTAAACAATCCTGAAGTTTCCTCACTTCCTCTGAGTGCCTTGATTCGATTGGAGGAAAGTGACGGAAAAATATATCTCAAGAATCTCCCCCCAATCTACAAGGAATAGAAGGAATCATAAAAAATATAGAGCAAGGAAGCTTTCTCCTGAATTCAAGTAACTGTGGTCAATCTCAATACATTATTTTACGCAATTGATTCCCATCAGCAAATGATTCGTGGATTCACCAGTGAGCCAGAGAAATTATACTCATTCATACAGAAAGGATCACTGTGAAGCTGGAGTATATAATGAAGTACAATGAGTGATTCATCTAAAAATTTGAACCAATTTCAATTTGGAGTTCAAAACAGATCAGCTGAGCTTCAGCATCATTGGTTATTTCAAACGAAGAAATTCCAATCAATGACAGTGAGATAAGCGCAATGTTTGTCATCGTAGACTCTCAGCTGTGAAATTTCAGATGAACTCACTGTTGATTTTTCTGGGAGAAGGCTGTAAATAGTGTGAATTGTAGGTTCCTCTCTGATGAGGGCTTCCGAATTACTGAGAAAATTGAAAGGCGATAGGAGTATTTGATCATCGTAGAAGAGCCCAATTTCACATGGAGTTGGAATGTTTATTATCAACGGAATCACGGTAAGAATGAGCTCGCTCCAATGACGATTTCCTAGTAGCTGTTCTGAGTAGGAGGATGATGATTCCGTTCGGGGGAATTCTGTAACGACAGTACTTTTCTTACTCGTAGGTTCTCTTCCATGATTTCCAGATCGTGAGTGTAGAAAAATGAAATCTTACTAGAATCTGCAAGAGAGGTTCTCCATCTCAAAATTCAAAATCATCTCAATCCAAAGCCTCGAACCACCTTAATGATTCTGTGTACGATTCTGAATGACAGCTTCAAGATAGTTTCCAGCTAGTGTGATAGGGTATTGTCGAGTTCTCAATCTCATTCTGAACGGAGGTTTAGTTTGATTATTAGAAGTCATAGCGCGAGCGAAAGTGATTCTATTAATAGAACAACAATCGTCTGAGGAGCTGAATGTATGTTTCCCTAATCCAAGATATCTTGATTATGCGGATCTTAATTATTCATTCCGAAATTCAGCATGAGGTTGCTCGATCCGGGTGGCATGTCTGATGATATTTTTATGGAAAAGCAAACAAAAATCCCAAATTCGCGATGTTCATGATGGTAGAGTGGATCATGAACGACCCTCCTTTTTGCAATCGAAGGGGGTTCTGTTTTTTATGTTGATGAGAAAATATAGGTCACCACTGTATTCGATTCATAATGTGATGTGTTTTCCACAACATTTACGATGAATCTCATCATCATCGAAATTTCATTATGTACAAACGTCTCATTCGTCCTTCCTGGAATATTTATGATTATTTCCAAGTTTCATCGTTACAGAAATTTCAGATGTATGATCATCTGATTTCAATTCGATTGATACTCATCACAGAATTTTATGAGCGAAATTCTCATTCGCAGGAAGCTTCAACGCATTGCTATCACCGCGGTATCGATGTTCCAATCGCTCACTGTCACAGCTAGCGATCCTAAGTATATTTATGACGGTTCCATGACACTCCTATTACCCTTATATTCAAAATCGCTAGTAACGCCACTACTGTATCAGAGCTGGAATCTGGATGGCCGCAACTTTTTCGGAACTGAACGGCTTGCTCACAGTTGAAGCAGATCTCTCTATTCTGATTCCTAGCTTCCAACTTGTTCGTTTGAATATCAGCAGGAGAAGCATCCTCATACTAAACCTCCTCCCCAATCGAAAGCCTAACGAGGTTAATCTTGGCCCACTTTTGCCTTATCCATTGTCTCACGTCTGTTTTCTGTACCCTGATCCTGATCCGTATTCATTGCCGAAGTTTTTGTTACATACTCTGTTATCACTGATGATGATGTTTGTGTGATCGTCTCCCGAACTGACTGTGGTCTATACGTGAATTTTCCTTCAGAATAGAGCTTCAGGAAGAGGTAGAGCTCCATATTCCCTGAGGTGAACTTCACTCTCTGTCTCTCAGCTTTTCCCAGAGTGATACCGTTCCTGGAACGATCGATCCTCAAAGTGACGATCTCTCGCGAGATCTTCCTCAGTAGGATTTCATGGGCTCTATATATTGATCGAGTAATTATCGTTAGACTCGTCTCCGTCCTTCGTTCCAGTCTGAAATCGCTCTTTGACCTTCATTCCGGAATCGTCGTTACTGGAGTGTGACCTCAATTCAACCATGAACTATCGCGAACTTGAAAATAATTCTCAGTTGTCTCTCGAATATTCGAACGGTATCGTAACTTTTGAAACGTACATAGCTTACAACAGTTCTCTATCCAATTCTTCAGTTAGCCTGTTCTGATCCTCGATCTTTGTTGAGGATCTCCTTGCAGTGAGGACACTCCAACCGTTTAAAATGAGTTCTTAACTCATCACAATTCGAAAGCATCCCTTTTCTTGGCTCGGAATATTCCATCAATTGAAGCTAGCAGGATTCTTCATGGCCATCATCTTGCATTATATAGGTATTTATAACAGTGACCGGAAGATACGAGAAATGCTAAGTAGAGAATTCATCTCATCCGTTGTGGATGGATTCCGTTCCGTGTGTAATTGCATCCACTCAAAACTCGTCAGTGGGGTATTGATGAGGATTTCCAATTCCGATTTCAAATTCAAAGTCTCCGGTGTGTGCTCAATGCCAATCTGCAGGCTCCTGACCTCGACTCCAAGGAGAGTATGAGAGGCAGGATGATGGCAACGTGGATGATATATTTTCGTACCGGTTGGTCGGTAGAGTACAGATAACTTGTCGAACACCCCTTGACTCAGCTGTCCTACAGGTCGAGGTGTCGTTCATCGATAAGAATCGAGAAGACAGGCTACTTTAGTGGCATTTTTCTCTCTTCCTACCTTCATGTATGGTGTTGGACCGAAGAACCAGTAAAGAATAGAATGTTGATGTACTATCGCTATTTCTCTCTCTTACTTGTCAGTTGGTCCACTCGTGGATCCTGAATCTTACGTTGCTGATGTCGACGTTCGCGTGCAGTAGTCTAAAAACGCTCTCCGCTCGAGTCTCAGAGGAATATACGAAAATCGAGGTAACAAACAAAATGGGAATGAATGGAAGATTCGCATGTGCCAAAGAGACCCCATCGGAGAAAATGACTCTTGTTCGGGAGTTTTGAGGGTAGAGATGACGAAATCAACAATCTATTCAGTATCGGTGGGAGAGTTTATGTCGCTTCTTGACTACGAGTGGCCGGTGAATGGTTCACTCTTCCGAAATAACGATTTCATCCTCCGAGAAGTTCAGCGTGCATTTGAGTCTAGTCTCTAATGATATAATATGAGAATAGAGTGGAATTCGACGGTACATTGATCCTAACAAAAAATTTCTAGCATCTCATGTTTTAGATGACTCTATAATTGAAACTCAGAGTGCCTCCATAATTAGCAAAAAACGTCATAAGGTAAAACACCTCTTTCAAACATAGGTAAATTCTCTTCACTTCAATATCTCCTGCAGATATTCGATTTAGATCACTTCTGTCATAATGTTCCAGTGGCGTAGGCCGATCGGAGCGTATCAAATGATCACAATTGAGTGATTTCGTTCGACAGAATGGATGATACTACTTTGAG
>UWOG010945145.1:0-11553 GCA_900490065.1 Neuroterus quercusbaccarum
GGGAACAAATTTGAATTATTTGAAATCCCTTCTCCGTGAAGAGAATGATGTTGTTCTCAAATTTACTCAGTCTAGGAAGTCACCTGTAGATGGAAGAAGAAATATAGACTTTTGCAATCACGATTATATAAATTGTCTTGCACCTGTTCATGTGCAGTCTCTGGCCTTGAAATGAGCAATTTGACTATCTTTAGAGGTGATGTTGGTACTCGGTCTTAGGATAATTGATTGCGGTAGGTTCAACGCTTTTTTAGTTTCACCAGATCGATGCTCTGAGTATCGTTTTTTTTCAAAAAGAGGCTAATTCGCAAGAATGGTAACACTTCTGTATGATCGATCTTAATGATTTCAGCGGAATGATATTTATTATAATTCTGGAAACTAGGAAATGCTGATCATGTTCATTGCCTGGATGAAAGAAATGGATCATTACCCTGTTTACCCGCTCAGAATTCTATTTCCACTTGGCTCTCATCTGGTCCAATACAGCAATAACTCGAAAATGGGTTCATTATAGGTCATGGGAGCACAATTGCCGGAGTGCTGCATGGCGTCACGTTCTAGGAAATAGTCCTCCTATTGATTGAGCTACATCAAAACATCGCGCTTAATTCATTTCTTGAAGTTTATAGTCTCACTTAATATCCAAATCTGATCTTTCAGAGGAGTATCCAGGATTGATCACTAAGTCTCTGGATTCTTATCTTATGGATTCAGTCTCTGACTTCTCGGGGTTGAACTCTGGAGGAACTGTATCTCTCTCATAATTCTGCTTTCATTGAAAAAACTTCTTCTACTAATCTTATTTCAGTACTCAATGAGCCTAACCTTACATTCAAGGAGAATTAGTTGAATTGTAAATAATATTTCAGTTCAAAGCTGCTCACTGGACTTGTTCCCATGATTTCAGGAAAGGGTGAGAATCGCTTCCTCTTTTCAGATGAAGTGGACGATATGTTACGGAAAATCATGGTTGATCCACGTGATCGTTATTATCTGTCTATTTCCTGAGTATTCTCCCGAAGCAAAGTTGAATATTTGGTTATTATAACTTTTGGAACTGCTTGTGCGACTCATCCTGCGGAGCATGTGAATAAACTGTTAACTAGAGATGAAGGGTCTTACTTCCGATCAGCTCATTCAATCTGGAGAAATGATCTTTCCGTCGATGGACCATCATTTTCCGCTAATGAATTTGTTAATGCTGAAGAATTCCGATCTTGAGTCTGTCAATTTATGACTCTGAGAGGCTCAAATCTTGGAATATGGAATACTCATGATGATCAATTACTGGAAGATTTTCGTCATGCCATCTATGAACAAGCCTTCGAATTTCTTGCTGAGGAGGATATTCAGTTCAAAGTTTCAGGTCAACATAGGAATCAAGCCTATTTTAGTATCAAACTTCGAGTTGCAGCGTGACCCACTGAATAAGCTACGGAATCACAGATCATATCAGCAATCTCTGAACTTCATCATCTCTCAGAATACGTTTCAGCGGTTTTAGTAGCTGAGACGATAATGCAGAAACTCCAGTTCCTCAAATTTGACTTAGATAACCGACTGCCGAAGAATTTGATTCGTGAGGAACATTCGAGTTCAGGTTATGAGCTCAAGGGGTCACTTTGAGCTCCATTGAGTACTCTCCAGCAGATTGTCTCTAGATGTGATAAACCCACATATTCTTCAGGATGATGATTAACTTTCTTTGATATCTGTAGAAACTGAAGTTTATTCCTTTATTCTGATGATTATACCGCGACCTGAATGATGTGGTGCTCAAGTGCTGGCGAAAGC
Organism: Neuroterus quercusbaccarum; assembly: GCA_900490065.1. Classification (NCBI taxonomy): domain Eukaryota; kingdom Metazoa; phylum Arthropoda; class Insecta; order Hymenoptera; family Cynipidae; genus Neuroterus; species Neuroterus quercusbaccarum. The sequence continues at coordinate 1,798 of UWOG010945145.1, forward strand.
ATTATGCTTCGTTACTGAAACAATTCGATCAAAAAATGTACTATAACATTGCATGTTCCCGTAGGTGGAAACCAGATCCATCGTGACAGAGACATCCTTGACAAGTGCGTCACTCGTCTTCTTGCCCAGAATCAAGAGCGTTATTACCTGATGATTTTTGATATCAAACATAAATTCAATTTTTGATAGCTGCTCCTCTAAATTGTGACCCTGAGAGTTCTTCCGAACTCATAACAGAAGCTCAATCATCTATGTGGCAAATTGTGCAACGTATAGCGTGAATGTTCCAGGCAAAGTATGAACGTTGAATACTTATGGTGAACAAGGAATTTTGTATCACCAAGAGCAGCTACTGTCATTCAGTATAAATGTATATCCACAAACTGTGTAGAATGAGACTCTTGCTGCACTGGGAATCGAACCATAGAAATTCCATTTTCCGGTCTGGTTCTTTCCCATCAAGCTATTACAGGGGTCGAAAGAAGGATCCTTCTATGAAAAAAAAAATTGCAACCTAACCTTGTAAGGTCTTCTCTCAGAAGAAAATGATGAAAAGTAGTTCATAAAAATTATTCCCCATCCTGTCGGAATGACGTTGATTTTTTTCTGTTATTTCAGGAGATTCCTAGTGGAGCTAGAGTAAGAAGGTCTTTTCCCAAAAGAATATGATTAAAAATCGTTTAATATTTGCTCTTCGTCTTTTAAGATGAGAATTGTCGCATTATTGAGTTCTGTACTGGGAAAAATGAATTTTCACGCACCGTCAGAGTTAGTTAGAGTTAGTTGCTAATACAGAATTTGATCGTTTGATATCGGAAGTATTATTAATCACCTTTTCGCTAGAGGCTGCTGAATCATCCAACTGTCATTCAAAGGTCAACTTTGTTTTTCCAAATGAGAACCCCTGTTTTTTACACTGGCAAACAAAACAAACGGAAATTTCACGTCAAAACATGTACCCAGGTTGTGGGTCCAGGGTGACCTCGCAGTTCAGCTGGAGGTCATTTCAACATAAACAAGGTTCTGGCCAGGTGGACGGGACTGCTCTCTGTACTTCTTCGGGTCATTCTGGGAGCAACTTACAACAAGGAATCCAATGATGAGCTAGAATTCGACCTTAGGTCATTTTGGAAGTCAACTTTGTTTTTTTTATATTTTTAGATGACATAGAACCTGGGTTCATGTTTAGACGTGGAATTTCCCGCTCTTTCGATGGCCGGTGTCTAAAATGAGCGTTTTCATGAGGAAAAACAAAGTTGACCTAGAAATGACCTTATAGCTGAGGTTTAAGGTCAAATCCGAAGATAGCCTCGAATTCTTTACTAAAACTTATTCAAAATCTGACCTTCATAATTTTTTTCCTAACTGATCCTCCTAGATTTATAGGTGTTCCTATACTTTCTGGACACGATGTCTGTTCTTCAATATTATAATTTTGTCTAAGAATCAAAATATAGTTCATTGCAAGCAATGAAATTTGTTCTATAATAATCACATTCAGATTCAAGACTGTTATTCCACGACTGTACATCAGTGAACATCATAACAATTACCGAAATGAGTTGATAGTGATTCCATGAAACTGATCATTCAGCTGGAAGCTCATTTCAACTCATGACCCTGAAAATGTGCAATAACACTGAGGCTTGACTAGAGGGAACTTCTCTTCTCTGGACATAGAGTTTGTTTTCCTTTTATAGATACATAGATTCAACAAGCTTGCATATATTTCATATCAGAACAGCAGAGAGCATGCTTTGAGGAGTATCTTCATAGTTTACTGTACCGGAATCACCAGAAATAATAAATTCAACGAGAGGCGATAGGTCACTTCCACTCAAAGTATTTACTGCTTCGGAAATTCTGACAAATTCCGTATCAGATGAATCTTGTTATATTCAGATAATTATCATCTTGATAACCATCCAATCTTTATTGCCAATCATAGATGTATAATAGTGTTATATTCACCAATGAAATTGAATATGACTGTCCAGCTAAAGACCAAAGTGTAAACGATTGCCATTGTATTGATGGAAGGGAAAACTGATTATTGCATTACTGAAGAAATGAGTTAACAAAAGAGTGTGATGATTAAAATCTTTTATTAGATCATAAATTTTCCTCCCAGTCTCCATCACATAATTATACTCAAGATGCGCCTCAAGAAGAAGCCCGATTTATATTCCATAAATCAGTTCCACAACAAGAGATCGGAACGAAAATATCTTCGGAGAATGGAATTTTTTGAATGGATCCTTTGTTTATGTTGCAGACATGTTTCAGATCAGAGAATCGTTCTTCTTCCAAAACATGCCATCGATGATGATTTGCCGATTTCTGATGGATCGTAGATCAAATCCGTCATCACCCTCCTCCTCCTCAGCTCCTTTTTCTCCTCCCTCCTCCTCCTCTTCTTCTCTTCCTTGTATCAATGAAGATATTCTTTCCGGTAGGTCGACTCTTCCTAACTCCTCTTCAGTTTTCTCATTCTCGTCAGAGTCTGCTAGGATTTCTAAAACGTTTTCGCAAGAGTTTTAATTGCAGAACAAGCAGATGAAGAAGTATTTCGAACCTGCTCCCCTGCAGCCACATTTCAAACTGCTTTCTGTTTTGCACTCACAGGGAATGAATCACAATGATTCATCTGGAGCAGGATCTTTTGTGATTTTGACTGGCTTGAGCCTGTGCCAACTTCGATGCACTCCAAATTCTCTTGGTTTTTTCCATCGTCCATTTCATGTTTGGACTTGATGATAGGTCAGTAACGAATACACTCGTGCAGCTCCACTCGTTAGTGGTAATGTCTCTGACTGGAATTCACTCTTTGTTATCGATTGTCGAACATGAAGTTGGATTGTCTCATTTCTGGTTTCAATTTTTCCGAGCGCCTGGATTGACCTGGTGGACATCTCTTTGAATACCTGGATAAGGCAGGTTGATTGATGTATTTTCGGAGGTTCTTCTTCGAGATCTACCTCTTCCTCCTCAGCTCCTCTTCTTTCTGCCTCCTCCTCCTCCTCTTCCTCTTATTATTGGAGATATTTTTTCCATTATGTCGACTGCTCTAAACTTCTCTTCAGTTTCCTTATCCTCGTCAGAGTCTGCTAGGATTTCTGAAAGGTTTCCGCAGGAGTTTCCATTGCAGAACAAGCTTTTCGTGGTTGTGACTGGCTTGAGTCTGTACTAACTTCGATGCCATCGAAATTCTCTTGGTTTTTTCCATCGTCCATCACGTGTTTGGACTTGATGTCTGTGAATTGAATCTTTCTTTCGTTATTGATCGTCGAGAATGAAAATAGCGAAGAGAATCCAGCGTTGTATTGTGTAGAGGAAATCCGTAAAGTGCAATTATGAAAATTCATCCTGAGATTGTAAAGAGTTCAGGATCTGCATCTGGGCCTCTAACGATTCCTAGATCCTTCTCCAACTGTTCGTCCTTTTGGAGTGTATACATGAACTTCACTCTTGCTTCACCGGTCATCGCAAAGGTTGTGTCGATGCTACTGGATGCGTGTAAGAAGAGTGTGTTCTCGGCAATATCGTCTTCAAACTGAAAACTTTCAGGAAAGTATATTTCTACATGAGCTTCATGATTCTTCGGTTTTCCCGAGTAAACATTCGAATGCTCTTTTGCTGGCGCATTATTGAGAACTATAAAATCAAATTCTTCACGCACGATGAATACTGAGTCAAATAATGGAGTCATACTGATTGTTGTGTTGACGGTCAATGTGTCTGCATCTTCTGCATCTCGCCTAGCTGTAGAGTCACACTCCTCGAACTCCTTTCTCAGTATTAAAATCAAGCAAGTTTCATTCGTTCCGTTGGACAGGAATCTTTTTTGTGTGGAAGTTGCCGCCATCGGCTATTCAAAATCAATTTGCACAAGTAACGGCGTAATCTTTCAACACTCTTCGTGCTCTTGCTGGCTGCATCAAGTGGATATCCATTGAAAATAAGAATTGCATTCGCACCATAATGTATATGTACTTACTGCACGTAGTTCGCACAGTTCCATACAAAAGGTTCGCTGCCATGTTATACAATTCTATTTTACAGATATCCACCATCTATAACATGGATGCTACTTGCGGAATCCATGTCATCTGTGAAAGGTGAGGGAGCTTCGTGAAATAAAGATTTGACGCACTCACGCATTTCATCATTGGAAAATGATGATGAAGGAAATGGGTCAAGTTCAAATTTCAGATATTCCTGCAACTCTCGCTCTGACTTTTGGGCGATAAACATTCTTTGAGACGATGAAAGTGGATCGATGAGAATCGGAACGTCATTGATTCTAATGCTGCAGTTAGTGGCTGAAAGAGAAATTACTCTATCTTCCCGTTCGTACTTCACAGATTAAAAATCTTGACCAATTATTCCCAAGATTCCGAACGAAGCAATCTCTTGAGCCTTATGGCAATCGATTCTTTCATATCCAAGAACGACAGTACTGATATACAACAATCCATGAACATGCACTGATTTATGCGTGCACATCAAGACGATATCAGCTCTACATTCCTTCGAATCCGCACCTGAATTTTTCCTCGATAAGCAGAGGTATTCTGGATATCTAAAGTCTGAGGAATATTTCCGCTGGCTTATGTTATCATTTTCGAACATGAATTTTTGAGAAATGATGCGGAAACTAGTGATGCAGATATCCATCATTGATACATATATAATGATTCACAAGCATTATAATAACGATAAAAATGTTCAATCTCTCCAATATTGGAGTCAAATTATATATTCTTTGCAAATTAAAAATAAATCATTCGATTTTCTCTACCTCAATTCTCGAACTAATGATATGAGAAAAATTTGTTCACAACAAAAGTAATGAGGAATCCTATTCTATATAACCTTAGAAGATACTATATTTGCTCCAATGTGCATAAAGCACGATATTTATAGGAACAAACAGGATTTTCGCCGTTCTTTTGTTCGCAGGAGTCTGATTTGTGGGATATTTTTTGGGTCTCAATCAGCGCACTGGAATAAGAATGGTTCCCAAGTTCGGTCTAATGCTAATCTTCTACAATCTCGAGCCCTTCTTGTTCGCTCATCGAAGCAGATATGAAATATTCAGTTTTATTTGACACACAAAATACAACGAAATAGGCGTTCATTCCAGAAAGACAGAAAATTATTTGTCTATTCTTCTCTCATTGAAGATTTTTCATGGCTCAGGATGAAGAGTGTGTCTTGTAGAGACTTGCCTATCTCTCATCCTTCGAACTATGTCTTTCTCTCTCTCTATCTCTCTTCCGTTGATGTGGATCAGAAGAATTTGAACACAAATGTCAGAAAAATATGTTCGGAATAATTTTCTACTACAATTGAAATCCTGGAATGCAACTGAAAGTTACTCCTTCATTGTTTTGACTTTTTTCTCAAAGAGCTCTTTCAGCCATTTCATATTAGATAGGCTTTTGTTTTATCTATGAATTTTCCCATTATTCATAGTTTTCCTTGTATTTCAGAAGTTTAGAAACGTCACAATAACAAAAGTCAGAAAACTGAAAGATATGTTCTCAATCTTCTGTGCTTCGGTTACCAGTGGAGCGAGAGTTTAAGGGTCTTCTTTCAGAAGAATGTGATTGAGGATTTCTAACAAAGATCATTATTCATTTCGACGGAATGACGTCAATTATTTTTTATTATTTTTGGAGCTAATTTGGTCGATAGTTTTGATTTCTCATTTCCGACAGTTTGTGAAAGGACATCTGTACTGATCGACTCACTCTGAACGTCAGTATTACTTGGCTACTTGAGATGCAAGAATTAGGCGGTTTCCAGTGGCCGCTGATCACACGTAGCTATTCTAGAACCGGGATCAGAGATATTCAAAGATAACTTTTTTGTTACTTTTTCGAGATAACAAAAATGAAAAGATTACTTATTATCTGTTTGATATGTACTCATTTCTTCACTTCCTTGAATCCTCTGAAAATATTGTTAGATATTTTAGAAGATTAGTCACGTCAATTTTCAACAGAATTCATATAATTTGAAGACTTTCAAGATTAAATTTTTTTTTCAATTATGAGGAATTCCTCAGGACCTCAGACAGATTCAGCAAACTTTAAAAGATTCCCAAGAATTTCGATTATTTTATGGTGTTTCAAAATATTCCAAGGAACCTCGTTAGCTGCCACGGTGTGAGGAGGCGAGTTATATGCAATGAGAAGGGGGTAGCGTGCCGGGCGAGCTGTGAGGTGAGATACCGCTGGGCCATGGACTCAGGTTGGTCCCTTTAGCTACTGGGGAGGGAGAGACATACTCTTTTCGCCCCTCCTGGTTCCAGGAATTCCTTCCAGGCTGCTGAGCCGTCAATCTACTTGGCAGAGCCGTCCGTTCTTTCCTTTTTTTGCGAAGCCGAAGTGAATTTTGTCATCGAAACGGAGTAATAGATTGAATTGAGGCGAAATCGCCTTGTCAGGTGGCATAAAAATGGAGAGGGGTGAACGAAACTCCAGATTTCGACGGGGGACTAGAGACAGGGACATTCGGGCTCATTGAGCAGGAGGCGAACCTAAGAATGAGGCCGAAAATGATCCTGGTGACCTGTCGGCTTCCAGGAACAGAAGATCACTACTATCGGAACTTTATGGAGCGGAAGGCTCAGGAGTATTCACCGGAGTGACGACTTTGGAAGTGAATTGATACGACTTGCCCGGGGGGTCAGGAAGAGGTCCCTCCGTGGTAGTTGGCACGAAGTAGTCGGAGTCTGCTGCGAGGTTTGGCAGAGTTGAGCCCGTGGAAGAAACCAGTACGGCAGAAGAAGAAGCACGAGATTGATATGAGAGGGGTAGTAATTCTTTGCCGGGAGCGGACAGAGGAAGTTGACGAGAAAACGTCGGAATGGGGTCATAAACCTTGGGAGAATCTATAGGCCCGGAGCTGAGAACAATTGGCTGAGTCAAGACGATCGGACCGACTGGAGCGGCTGATGAGAATAACTCAGCTAAGGGTGGAAGATCCCCAGGAGGTGGTACAATGAGGCTTTAAGCAATGCAGTTCTATGGGGATCAGAATCTTTGGGTTGGGTAATGTAGCCCGGGTGCCTAGGTGTTGATGAGGCGAGAGGTGCTGTAGGTATTTCACCCACGGTGGAAGATTCTAATAATGGTGATGGGAAGATGATACGAGGTTCCCTGAAGAAGATAACGGAGCCACGATTTCTGAACATTTGAGATTCCCCGGAGATATCTTGCTTCTTGGGGGTCTGAAGTACCAGACAACGCCGGTGAAACTTCCCGCAAGCTGCCATGTGCTGGCTCTAGAGGTCCGGTGACGGTCGGCGTTGGCACGGCGACGCGACGGCCGCTACAGGTGCGGCGGCGGCCAGCACTGGTCCGACGGCGACCAGCACGACGACAACTGTACTAGTTGTATTAGTGACTGATGCTGAAGCGACAACGGCCGGTACTGGCACGATAGGAGCCGGTACTGGCGCGGAGGCGGCGGATGCTCCGGCGTCGAAGATGGCCTGGGATCCGTGTTGGAGCTGCCGGAGACGGGCAGCAAGACAGCCGCGGGAACGTTTTCGCCTTCCTTCAGGCATAGAACTGTGTACTTATTCTCCAACGATGCTTACAAAACGACGCGAGTGTATTTCCGACGTGCAGGGTTTGGCCTATCAAACTCGGGTGTGTGAAATGTAGTGTGAATCGTGTGATAAATCTCTAAATGTGTAGTAGTGAGGTAAATATTTGTGTGTGAATGTACCCGTTTATTGTTTACAGTGGCGCCTGTCACTGGAAGGTGTAGAGGAGTGGTAGATTCGAAAGAACGTGAACTGTCACGTACAAGAAAATTGATACTTTCATTGCTGAGGGTGCGTAAAGCAGACGCTGCTTCACTCAGTGACTGCTGGTTCTTAACTGACTCTTCTTGCTCTACACTACGCTCTCCGTGGCGGCCGCTCCGAGCTCTCTCGGCAATGAGAAGAGTGTGCTCTGCAGCCTCATCATTACCTAGCGACCGGAAAATGGAGTCGCAGAGAACGTGCGTCGAGTTCCGAATCCAGCGAAAATTTTATTCCTTCAACCCATTACTAAAAATGCTTATTATGATTTTTGAAATATTAAAATTTGTCTTAAAATGAAAATAAAAATTGTCGAACCTCGGAATCGATGTCTACTTTCATATTGCCAGAAAGCATAGAAAATAATATCATTGTATTGATGCCAATATTGAAGAACATGCAAAATGCATCGATTCCGTGGTTTAGAAATTCTTATAAATAACAAATAATATTTTTGGCTGAAAATTATGGAGTTATTCAATTACTACCTCAAAAAACTGTATAGATTTGTCTGAACTTTTCTCTCTCGACTGTAACTCATCAATTTTGTTATTAGTGAAAGTTTATTTTCATGAAAATAATATTTATAATTTCAATCACTGAATCAGGATAGAGGGAAACGTCTTTCCATTTGTCCTTATTCATTTTCTTGTGAAATTCGTATCTGCCGGTTGAGCTTACTAGCAAGCTCGTCGCGTCAACAACTCGAGACAGTCAATTTCTCACGTAGGCCAGCTCTTAATCCTCCGGATGGAAAATTTGACTGATGGCACGTTCGACAAGTTGGCGTCTCTCAGCGGTTCTCTATCGGACTATAGGTCCGTGTCAACCTTCAATATATTCCAGTGATTCCAAGCAATTTCGGAGGCTTTAGCAGATTTCAGAGTATTGTCTGGAAAAGTGGTGTTGAGAAAAAAGTTAATTCAATGAAATATTTAAATTTCAAATTAGAGGACTAAAATTGAAACAAACCTCAAAGAAGTAATTCAACTGTCCACAGAAGTTGAATTCCTAGTCTGAAATATGAGCGAATTTCTCACAGGAGGAGACGAATTCATAACAAAATACGTACATTTGTGAAGAACTAGTTGGATATTCATCTGAAAACCATTATTTTTCAACTGATAACGGAATAGTTCAATTTTCAGTTCAATTTTCAACGAACTTAAAGGGTTCATTTTCAACAACAAACTGGATAGTTTAAAATTCCAATTGAAAAACTATCAAAAACTATGAAAACTATTTTTTCAGCACATCAATTGAATCTTGATGAAAAAAATAGGGAGACAGGATAGATTTTCTGTAAACATCAACCAATTTTTTGTGAAGTTTACAGAATTTTGAGTTATTTTAAGAGTTGACGGATACTTCATCTAACGTTAACATACCTTTTCTGTCACGCTGACATCTTCAAATTGTAAAATTTAATTGTGAAGTCTGTGAAATCCACTGAAAATGTCCATAAATTCAAAAAATTACTGAAACTTCTGAGAATTCATCAAGAAATCTGGTGATAATGAAGAGTTATTTTCTGAAATTTCCGAATATTCCACTATGATATAAATAATTTTAGAATATATCGAGAGATTCTTGAGATTTCCAGATCGTGATTTCAATAATTTGGGGAATCATCCTTAATTCGTTAGAATTCTTAGAAATTTAAATTTTCCACATTATTTATTTCTGGTAGGAAATAGTATATTTCTAGTTCCTTTATAATTGAATCGGGTCATCAAGGTTTTTGAGAATAATGGATTAGAAATAAAGGCATAACCGACTATGTCACTTTGTGCCGTTTTCGAGAAAACTCGCCTTGCAGTTTTGGTTATCCAGGGAAACGTTAATTTAGTCGGTTCAGGAATATCAGAAATACAAGAAAATATGACATTTGATTCAGTGTCCCATAAAAAAGAAGAATTCGCGCGCATCATTTT
>UWOG010946930.1:0-10325 GCA_900490065.1 Neuroterus quercusbaccarum
TTATGCAATTCAATCCTTTTAGACTGTTTGAATATTGGCATTTTTTTGAAAACTGTTGAATCTTCAATGTTTTGAATTTACAACTGTGCTTTTTAAAAATATTCAATTTCCTGTACATGAAATCAGTCATCTGTCGAAATTGAACGCTTGAAAATTAAATTCTCATCAATTTGAAACTAATCAATTTCATCTTTGAAGCATTCAGGATTAATTAAAGTTCTTATCATATATATAGCAGCAATTAAAAATGGGGCTTTCGAAAATATACGAAAATCAATAGGTAAGAGTAGTGTAAGCATTATTTTATGTGAGAACTAGTTTCATTTCAATGAATGAAGGTAAGTAAATGCAGTATTCAAATGGATGAAATATTCTTCCCCATTTCTATTTTACCCATAAGTATTTTCCCCACTCCAATCTTAAATATGCATTATAATTCCGTTACAATAATGAATTATTCCCACTATAAAACAAACAAAAATTTGAGGACTTTTTCTGTTTTACAGTCATCAGTAAAAAAAAATCGTTCAGACTTTTAAGCGCATTAAAAATTCAAATGATTTGAATACAAAATATCGTTTTACGAAATGTCTAGGCACAAAGAAAATATTCGTGCTACATTTGCCAAATAATCGCCAAGCCAACTCAATATTTCAAGTACTTCTAGATTGACTATGTAGTATGCTTTACGTCTTCTAATATCAGGACACAAATAACAGCTTCAGAAATTTCAATAGGTTTGCTTCTTCGTAATGTTCTAAGACGGTTGCAGAAAAATTGATGAAATTTGAGGGGATTATTTCCATCACTAACGTCTCAAGTGACCAGAGGATTTATAAATATATTTTTACATTTTCTTAGAACTTTATAATGTTCTAAAAACGAATCTTTTTATAGTGAAACTTTTTTCATTAACATAATTCGAAGTTAATGCAAGAATAAAATAGATTCTTTGGCTTGGGTCAAATCGATTGATCCATAATATTAATACATTTTACCAAAGAGTAACCAAGTTACGATCACTTATACAGCTTGTGAAATCGAGTTTTATAATAAAAAAGTTCGCATTTACATGAGTTACAGTTGATACAATAGAAAATATTCGTTGATACGAGAGGAAAAGATTGATTTATAATATTGATACATTTAATGAAGAGTGCGGAAGTTATGTTCATTTATATTATTTGAAAGATACGTTTGAAACAGGAAACAGTTTTTCATTAAAACAATTCAAAGTTCATCAACATTTTTTAATTGACTCATTTTTTTTCTTGTTGTTTTTACTTCCATGATGTAGCAGAAAATATATTTCTTGCATATATTTGTTGTTCTTGAGCGTTTCGTCAGACCCTTTTTCGTAACTTCCTTCTGCTTCAACTTAACGTATCCTATTTCATGTGATTTTCAATTATTCATTTAACTAACCATTAATTTAAATTTAAAAAATGGTTAGGCATTACCAGATCAACTAAGCTCAGCTGACAACACCAGACAAAAAAAATGGAGTACATAAGCACGTGTAGGCACTGCGCGGGAGAGCCACACTACGCGATTTATATATTAATTACAACAAATTTGATTCTGATACAAAACATAATTCTCTTCCTTTCATGATAATGAATATCACTGTCTAACTCTGTTGAAATTCACGTGCACCCATTTTCAGTTTTGAAAACTGCAGCTTTAAATGATAAAAATGATTAATTTTACATTTTCAAGTTGATGAATAGTGCAAGAAGTTCATTTTAGGATCCATAGTTTTCATATGTTGAATAACATTGTTTGTGGACATATGTTGAGTAATCATTATCACTTGCGGCTTCTTTTATCGAAGGTTAACAACATTAGACAATTTTCAGTATTCGCCGATTTTTTTTCTTTAGTCCATAAAATACGTCTTCATAACTAATTCCTGATTGGGCTCTGTGAGTCAAAAATCATTTCAATATCACAAGTAGAATAATCATGCTTAGTATATAGGAGGAAAATATAAACACGATTTAAAGCTTTTAATTATAATGAATTTGGAGCAGTTTACTACAGTGTGACATTTTTATATTTTTTTGCATAATTGTAAGAACTTTTGAATTTAATTCGACCGATTTGACTAATACTTGGATTTCCTAAGGTTATAGCGCAATAATGATAGAACGTAACATAAATAAATACAAACACAACTACATTGATTGTAGATATTTCAAATTAGTTTATCGCCTCTTATATTGCATAAAATTGAATGTAAGAAATCATCATAGCTGATCAATTTTTTTGGCGAAATTTTGGATATTTTCTTTATGTAAGAAGAAATTTTTGGCCTCAAGAAAACCTTCTAGGTAACTAAAAATTTGTAAATAGTGTCAATGTACTAACTTTCAAGAATGCCGGTCTTGAACGTGACAAAATTAAAAACAAACTGTCAAAATACATCAAATACCCTCACTCGTTGAATCCAAGAAATGTGAGCTTGAATTCAGTATTTATTTGTAAACAATTATTTTCCTAATGTGAATGGAAATTACATACGAAACAATGTATACTTTGCTAAACTCAAATCCGAAATTGAATCCCCTGTCAAATTTCTGGAGTTGAAGTAAAAAACCTTCTCGATTTCAATTTTAACTGAAAATTTGGGTCGGATTCCTCAAAAGTCGAGGCGGCAAAAAAAAACAAAGAAAAGTTTTCTTCGTTTGCATTGAACCGCAATAATTGGATCCGCATCCTTGCCAAATGAACCTAACCTCGAAAATCGCAAAAAAAGGTTCAAACCGCAATATTCCAATTGTAAGAAGCCCCAAGACTTACCAATCCGTAATCTTCCTCTTCTTCGCACATAAAGTCATCTTCGCCGTCTGACATTTTGATAAATTCACTAACCGTAAAAGGCAGGGGAAATATCCACGCGATCCACGCGGCCTTTTACACTGACAGAAACTTTTACATTCGAGTTTTAAATTTTCACTTCACGTACATACACTACATCTAACGTATTTGCCAAATAATTCACATTCAGCAACTACACACTAAAGGTAACTTAAGTATATAATTTACACGGAAGTAATCATAAAAGCAATCACTTCGGAAATACTCAAAATATGCAATCGAATGGCTGGGAAACTCGGTGGAAACTGGAAAAGTACACTTTACCGGCACGAATATTTTTTCTTATCGGATGTCGATAAATTAGATAATTGAAAGTTAAATATTTTCATTCATTTATGTGTCATTATCTGCTACGAAGAAATTATATTGCGTGATATTACATTACCTATGTCACTAGTTTGCCACACAATCATTGCTTACTTGCATGACCTTAAATGTGTCACTTATCCGATTCCCACCTTACCGACATTTTTTTGCCGTTCGAATTTCTAAAGAAATCATTCCAGGAATGACATATCTAGCTGAATCCTGTATGTGCTGTAAGTTTAAGAAAATGAAATGATAAATAAAATAAATAAGGACCTTTCACGTGCTGATAAATGTTTCTCAGTCCCTTTCGCTTTTTTTCATTTTCTCGAAACATTCATCTTGCTTAGATCTTATTTCGTATCGAATTTGCATGATGAAAAAAGTTGGTAGCGTAGGAATACGAAAAGTGTCTCATAGCACTTAAATGATTCCTATCTTACCGTTATCTTTTTTACGTCAAATTCTTTTGCACAACAGTCTACAAACCGCAAATTATAAAACAGATTCAGACAGATTAAGAAAATTGAGGAGCATTAACAAGTTCGTCAGTCAATTAGGAAAAATACAAGTGGAATCTCCATGTAAAATGTATTACTTTGTGGAATAAACAACAACCTTTTAAAATAATAACAAAGTATATTTTTTACAATTAGTACACAATTCGCGCATTTACAACCTGCCAATATTCACAGAAACATTCAAGATTCAACATATTATTCTACAATAAATTCACTTCTTGATCAGCAGCTGAAAACAACTCTCGAATGTACTCAGGGAGAGTGGTATTGCCTCTATCTGATTATACAAAGCTATTGCATGTGGAATATTCTTTTGCTCCACCAACTTGTCAATCAGCAGTCTAATATTATCTTCTATCTCTGGAAGTGTGCGATTCATAAATACTTCTTCAAGAATTCGGTAATAAATATCGTGATTGGGACTAAATAATGCAGTCAGGTTTTTGAAGAACACTTCTTCCAAAATTGGTGTCGTTAGATTCAACGTCTGCAAACAATTTTAATTAGTTGGACAAATATATGAGAATCATCGGGGTGGCGATTTCGCGGATGATTTCAAATTCCAGGTCATTTCCCCGTTCTTCCCGATTAGGTTTTTCAATTTTCCCCGTTGAACAAAAGTAACATATTCATGTTTTCCACAAAAAGCAAACGTTCATTGTAAATAATTACGTTCATTCTAAAAATCCTTCAACACCTCAGATCAAACAATTGCAAAACACAAGATTTTTTGAAGAAAAGCTTCAATTTTCCACTACAAAATGTCGATTTTCACTGAGAAATTTAACTTTCAGTTGAAAAACTTAATTTTTCACGAACATAAAACGTATGTTCGAAAAAATGGTTCAATTTTCAACCATACTGATGAATTTTCAACTACGACGATGAATCTTCAACCGAATTGTTTGAAAGTTCAACTAAAGAAAATTAATTTTCACTAGCAAAGATAAATTGCCAACCAAAAATTTAATAATTAAATTTTCAATTTTTAAAAATTAATATTCAACCAAACAGATGAATTTTCAACTGGAACCAGGGGATATTCAATTTGAATAAGTTAAATTTTCACTTTAAAAATTACTTTCCACACCAAAAATAGCTTTCAACAACAACAAAACCTAATTCAGAGAAAAAATAGTCAAATCCTTCATTTCTAAATTCAAATTATAATTCTTAAGAAAAGTTTTTGATTTATAAGTTTGTAAAAAAAATTTCGATATGATGAAAAAAAATTCTTTCTCTCATAAATTAGAGATGTATTTGAAAATGAACGAAATCAGACTCGAAGAACATGACATTCATGAAGTCATATTATAAGCTCTCTTCTTAATTAATAGAAAGAAAGCGGTAATTCCTCGGAGTTCAACGGTAAAGTTGTTCAATACTCAGGTCACGTGCATATAATGATAGATGCACGTAAAAAATAAGTTTATTAATCACTCTTCTGAGTTGACTAAAATTATTTTAGTAATGAAAACTTGAATTTCACTGCTACTAAAAGTAAATTCCCGGTTTTTTACATAAATTACCAGTCATTCCCCGGCTCTTCTCTAGGCCAGTAAAATTCTAAGTCATTTTCCGGTTTCTCGGTCAAGTCGCTACCCTGATAATTTAAGAATAAATTAAAAAAGTATTGTGTACCTTATACGATTGTTTAATCATATCAACGGCCTCAATATTAAGAGAAATTTCACCACAACACAGCTTTATGTAAATTTGTTGTTCAGTAGTGAAAAGATTCTTTTCCTCGTCTAAAAAATTCACAAGAACCTACAAAGAGATATATTTCTGATATTAGAGTATTCAAATTTAAAATCCTTTGAAGTTAAAACGATTGAAATTGAACAACAGATCAACTGGACTTACGTCTTCTAGAATTTCTTGATCCGTCAAAAGATCTTTGATTTCTCCTAATACTTGTGAGTCACAGTTCGTACTAGTTTTATCTGTTAGTTGCACCGCTTTCTTCAATAATCTCAGCACAGGATTCTTATTTGCCAAAATGTTTTCTGAATCGATAAAATCAGGCCACTGCTTCAACGTTTCCTTGACTTCCAGGTACTGATCTTTATTTGTTATCTCTCCAAACATTTTCTCAAAACTTTCAAAACGTTCTTCTTCTGTTGCATTTTCACACAAACTCGTGATCGTGTCACTTCGAATACTAGGGATTTCATCCATAGTGTTATCTTTGGTTTCCTTGACATCTTGATCTGGAAAATCGCCCCAATCTTCGTTTTCCCATTCATCCCATCCATCTCCATCATCAACATTATACGTTAGATTTTGACTGATAACTTTACATTCCCCCATAGAAGCTTTCTCTTCGCTTTGATCAGAAGTGCTTTCTGAGAGTTTTTGAATTGAATCTGCTGATTCAGGTTCATCGGAAGTTTTATTTACATTTCTAATTTCAGTTTCACTTGCAATGTCAGCTTCATTTGCAATTTTAGAACTGGGAGAGAGTAAACGAATCTGTTGCCGTAGTACCGAAATCAATTCTCGAGTTTCATCGGTTTCTCTTACTTTCGACATTCCATAAATTAATTCTATTGGATCGTATAAAAACATATTTATGTCCGAAGGAGTTACTTTCTTCAAGAGTTGTAGAGAAAAGCAATACAGTGCAAGCTGAAGATTCAAATCCGTAGGAGGCAAGTCGGCGAAGATTTTTTGAGTTTCTTTTATACAATTTTCTCCTAAATTCAATAAATATCCCAAACCCAGAAGACAATCTTCACTTATTACATGTTTTGCAGAATCAAGAAACACTAAAATTAAAGAATAATCATTTAATGAGATATAATTTGCAATGGCCATTAAATGTTCAACGTTGTCACAAAGTCTGAATGTTTAAAATTATTTCTGATGTTGAAAAATACTCACAATGATTGACGTCACTGACTTCGAAGCCATAACAAGCTGTTTCACTCAACATTGATACTCTCAATAAAGTTTGACACAATTTCAGTCGAGTATTGGACTCATTCTCGTCAGTATATTGGGTGTACTTTGTATCAAATTTGCTTATTTTTGCGACTTTATGTAGTGACTGATAGAAGCAATGGAAGCTCTGAATGTTTTCATCCACTATCTCTTCTACTTCATCTTTCGGAATGTATGTTTCAGTTTCTCGAGTCAACTTGAAATTCAATGCTGTTTTCCAAAATTCTTTGTTTCCTGCATTTCTTAGTATACCATAAGTAGATTGCCTAACTAAATTCGCGGAACTTTTCACGAGTTCGGTGGAAGTTCCGATAATATTGGGAACGAACTCTTTACTTTCCACTTGTGGCTGAAAAACATTCAAAGTAAGAATAAGCAAATCTAATAAACATTTTAAAAACAAAATCATACGGAATTCAAGGTTCTCTCACAGTAGTCACAGCATCTGTAAATTTCTCTTCACTCTCGGCTTCTTTTTCCAAGATTTCGTTCTCAGGAGGCATCCAATCTTGTATGCTTTCATTCAAAATTTGTATTTCTAATAAGTTTATATGTTTCATGATGTTTTCCAAAAATTCACTTGGTCCATTATTCAGGACGAAAAATAAACAACGTCTCCTAAATTTTAAGTCCTGGAAGTTTTCGCTATTTCCTAAACTCATTGCAACTTTCCAAGCAGGTTGATAATTATTGTCTATCATTTTGAGAACTGTAGAAGCACATACACTGTAATTCTTTACCTAATAAGACACAAACTATTAAGAGCATTCAATGAAATAGAAATATGAATCAAAATAAATAAGATTGATTACCTGTAAAGCTTTTTGTGCAATTAGTTCCAAAATTCTTCCTTCCCTAAGTCGAGCATTGTTTCGATCGATATGTAAATACTTTGCCAAATTCAGCAATTTTTGTTGACTTTTATAAACGTTTTCTCGGCTTTCTAGACAGTCTTGAATTAACTTTATTTTATCTTTCATCAATCTTACTTGGAGGGGAAGAATATTGATATTGAATTCGTCAAGAATTTGTAGAGAGTCAATAAGATCGTATTCTTCTTTGATAAGTGGATTCTCATCTAATATGAGGAGTAAACAGGCTCTGAAAAAAATGTATTATTATCATTACGTTCAGTATCGCTCTACAAAAATGATTTTTTTTTTAATATGAATTACCTTGCTAATTCCATATTCGGATCTGCAAGACTTTTCGCACTGTTGAAATATTCTGTGCTTGCTTTCAAAATCAAATCCACTGCTTTTTCATAAGATACTTTCAGAAGGGATTGCTCATTTCTCTTGACTTCCATCAAAGTACCGCAATTCTGAATAGTTGCTTTCACTCTTGATCGTAATCGTGCCGATAAACATATTTCAAAACAGATTTCAACGTCCAAACTAGTGAAAATGAACCCCTGAATTTCTAACATGTCGTTTAACAAAAGCGCCCAAGCTTTTTCGGCTGCTGGCGGAATGCTAAAAAATAAAGCAACAACTGAAAAATCCTTTTGTACAAGCTTTTGTTGAATATTTTAAATTGTTGAGAATTTTTGTGAAATCATTCAAATTTTTGCGATATTTTTTGAAATATTTTGATATATTTGATATCTTCTGGAATATTTTGAAATATTTATATCCATATCAAAAATATGTTGTAGCCTCTCTCGAAAACTTCTGAAATCTTTCAAAATTTATTGACACCATCGTGGAATCTGTAAAATTCTACGAATCTTTCTGAAATTATTGAAATCTTTGCGCAATTACTTACCAATTCTTTAAACTTTCTGACATTTCGATCAAAAGCGATTTAATAACATCAAGATTATTCTTATTTTCATTCACGAAACAAATCGGAACGTTCACACCATACTCGTTAAGAATTTTTACACATCTAAGTTCCCTTTCAAGTTCCTCGAGCAGTTCGCAATTCGTAGCTATTTCAGTTTCCTGCCTGGAAACAGCTTCGTGGATCTTTTTAGCGTCTTGATACATGTCTCGATGAGTGCAAGCATATATACATTCTAATGCCAAAGCTGTTACATCTCGTATTATTTCTAAAATGTCGGGATCCTGTGTGGTTCTCAAGTATTGAAAAAAATTGACCACCCAGCCCAAATCACTTTTACTCGAGTGCACGAGATATTTGCGTAAAAGATTTGTTTCTGAGCCGCTACCCTGCATTATTAAATAAAATTAGGTCAATATTTAATCCATAAGTACTCTAAAGGAGAGAATTCACTTCACATACTTTAAATGCCTTTATCTTAAACACTTAATTAAATAATTTTATATGTTCTTTTTCTTGTATTTCATGGAAATGAAATCGATAAATTTTCGAGTGGCTCCAATATTCAACAATTTGGATTTGCCAAACTGAAAAATTGATCAGTTTTAAAATTAAATGCAGTCACATTTGCAGAACATCACGAGCAAACTCTAGGAATTGTGAATGTAAATTTGAAACGTTTTAGATCAAACAATTAAAAATTAAGAGAATTAAAACTTACATTTTTTAATTGAAGTTTCAAAGAATGAATTATTTTAATTTCAACTCTCGAAAATAAAATCGTTTTAAATTTGAGTATTCAAAATTAATAAATTTTTAACTTGAAAATTTAGAATCGTATAAATATTAAAAACAATACTAAAATTTTATCTTCGTGTACGTATAATAGCAAATCATCACCATTGAAAAAGAAACACAAACTATCATTTTACTGTTCCAATTTGAAGAAGTATCAACTGCGAACCTTAAAAATTGGAATTTTCCAGAAAACTTTGTTTAAAACTAAACCCTTTTCAAATTGGAATTGAAAAATTAAAACTTTTCTCAAAGTAGAATCCTTTAAAGTTTCATTCTTCGTAATTTCAATAGTTTAAATTGATAATTCTTGAATTTCGATTTACAATTTCAAATTTTGAAATTTCCGTTACAAACAAAAATGTATTTAAACTCCATAAAGTCTATTTTGAATTCGGAAATCGCAACAAGGCACAGATTTTCAAGAAAATCATTCAACTATTGGCGTTTCCGAAGTTAAATATAGTTTTATTTCGGAAACTGCATTGAAAAATGTCCATTCTGAATGTCCGGTCAAGCTTAGGTAGCGCCATCGATCGATAGTTTATAAGTTCAAAATGTGAGGAAAAAAAAGTTCTGAGGTCACGTAGCTTCGAATTCCAGCAGAAATGCTAATTCAAGTGGAATAGTTTCATTCAAAGCGTTTTCCAATCGTCAGGGTTGTCTAATTATGAGTATGAATCTTAAATTCCTTGAAAAATGAAAAAAGGGACCGAAGCTTTAATCCGAAGTTTACAATGTTCAATTTTATAGGCTTTGTATTTGAAACAGTATATTTTTGAACGTTTCAATTTAAAAATTTTGGAATTCCTCTACAATAATTGACTGCTGAATTAAGAATACTAGAGCTTTTTTTTAAGCTGTTGAATTTCAACCACATGTAAGTTTCAATTCTTAAAATGAGAGAAATTGTAATAATATTTTTCACAATTCGTGAAGGAAAGATTAGTAATTAAATGAAAATTCTATCAAATAAAAGACTATAGGATTAAGCATTGTAAACTCAATCTTTTCATAGATAAAAATCTTACAAATTTATTGAAGTGATTAAAAATTGCATAATTTTTGCATCCTCGGAGAATACATTTTTAT
>UWOG010959569.1:0-12657 GCA_900490065.1 Neuroterus quercusbaccarum
ACAAGGCTCTCCGAGTGTTTGGCAATATTGTCTCTTGAATTCCACTTGTTAGTGAGTACAATCCCATCATTTCCAGGACAACTACTACCGTTTGATCCTCTTTCAATTTTTTCCATCCCCCTGAGATTTTTCAATCTATGAGTGATCAGCTTCTAGACATCCGGCTTTTTCAAGCAATGTTCATATATAGAAATGTTGAAATATTCGGGATGCGCACAGGTTATTAGGTTCAGCAAATAAGGAAGAGTTCAAGATGTAAGATCAACAATCCTTCTCCTCCCACCACAGCTATTCTCTGAAAACAAACAAAACGTGGAGTTGAGACGTGACGAAATTTCGTATAAAAAGCTAACATTCAGTGAGTCACTCCACACAATAATTTGATAATTTTGTTCGCTTCTTATTTTCATATCCAGGGTAAAATGAAGATTGGTCCTGCTAGTCTCCTCCTCGCATTTTTTGCATTTCTACAGGAATCAGAATGCATGGGTGGAAAACAAAAAAAAGGTAATATATCATTGAAATTCAAATTCTGGAAAATGTCGTCCTCAAACGCTGGAAATCCCTTCGATTTTGTATGGAAATTTAGCTGAGGCTGAAATACACGGAAATTATGGAGAAAATTTAAAATGCGCACTACCTTGTGAGCAATATATTATCTCAAATATAAGCATATTGCAAGATAGGAATCTCCATCGGTTCGCCAAACATTCATTGAAATGTATGCTTTTCTGTTTATCGTTGATTTTCATCTCGGGTTTCTTAAATATTTCTTCACCTACTTTGAATACCCCAGATATGGTACAAATGTGTACTCTTTTACTGAGAATTGAACTAATTAATTTGAAAATGGAATCTCCTACAACCAATTTTTCAGTTTGGTTCAACATTTATGGTTTCGAATGGAATCGAATATGTTCGAGAACTAAAAATTTTTATTTCCTATCAATTTTTTTGAAAATTTGTTCTTCGGGGGGGGGCGAGAAATTATTACTGTCTCCTCCCAAAATCCTCAACTTCTCAAAAACGAATCTTCTTCCGTTTGAAAGTAGTTTTTTATTTGATAAATGATAATTCTCCTACTCAAAATTGACCTCACGTGGATTTGTGTTTGAAATGATCTTTTCCCAGCTTCAAGTTCAACGATTCCTTCGATTATTCAATCACTAGTCTGATAATCTATTCGATTCCCTCCAGACTCATTTTTCGGTTAAAAAATTCTTCATTCCTCTTCAAGATTTGGTTATTCTATCTTCCATTCAAATATTCTTCAGAATATTCTCTTTTTGTCGTTTAACGATTATCTCTTGAGACGGATTCTATTCACAATCGGGAAGTTCATCTTTTTCTTCCTGGAGGAAATTAATATCAAGAACGGGGCTCATTTTGAATTTATTTTTCTGTTTGAAAATTGAACTTCTTCCCTAAATATTAGAATGTTTTAATCCAAAATGTCATCACTCTGAAAAAAAATTCAATTATTCAAATTCAGGTTGGGAGTCTGGAAATTTAAGAGTAGTTTTTCTCGGGAAAATATTATTGTGACAAAAAATTATACTTTTCAAATTTGGTTTGTTTCGGCAATCATTCTGAATCCGATCAGAGATCAACAATTCGACTGGAAATCCTTCGATTTGGATGATGAATAATTCTTCAACTAGAAAGTCTTGTTCCACTCCCAGTTAACATGTTCATTTATCAGTTCGCGATCGAGCTATTTGTTGCATTTTTATCAAACAGATTTTCCCATAATGAAATATCTCACTGTTCCAGATTATTCAGTACATTGCTAATAAATTGAGACGATCACCACCCAGAGTTAATTTTTTTTTTCTACGGAAGGGGAAAAGAAGTTTTTTTTCTCTCTTTTGTGAAAGTTTTCATATTTTTTCATTCGCAATAGTAACATTCGGGGATGCTCGTCTGAATTTTGTTGTTCTTCCATTGATATTGCGATTGTTTCACGTTTATTAAATTATGAGACGTCAAATTAGATTTTCTCCTTCTAGTATATTCTATAGAGGAACGAAATTGGTTCTTGACTTTTTCAATTTTGTGATTCTATTTCCGATAACAATAAGGGAATTGTTCAGTTTCCTGAACTATTTCAAGCTCTCCTCCTGTTAAATGAGAAAAGTCCAAGTTCATCGACTGAATGAGAATCTCTATTATCGTTCCTGAGCCTGAATCAAACTAAAACTTGAGAGGATTGCTCCCTTCAAATCTAGGATTTTGGAAGCAATTTTTGAAAGTCTCCTGATGATCTGAGATTGGACTACAAAATGCAACAAATGATCCATCAACCATCAGTTTTATATTTTTGAGTTACTAGTCTACATGAGTTCCATAAAACTTAATTCTTGTTTTTCGAACTTAGCTCCAGTCAATGAAGGCCCTCTCGTCACAGTAGTCCTGAAGCATGGCCAACAGATTGAGAAGATTCGGACAATACTGAAATTGGAAAAGAAGCTTCCTGCGTGGTGGCAAGGAGAACCAGAGAACAAATTCAATTCCCATGAAATCTTTGTATTCAGGCCTGAACTAGAAATTTATTTCTGGGGTCAATTGAGATCTTCATTAGATCTATCGGGCTTCACACCAAAATCTGCCGAGATAAAATTGGCTAAACAGAATTATGTGACCTATTCTAAATTCGTGCCATGCCCGGGAGGCAAAACTCCTTCCATGTTTACTGGATCTGATCGCATGTATATAACAATTCCCAAAAGCAAGGAAGTCATGGTGCAAGGATTAGTACCAAGAGCCGAAATGCAAGATGCTGAACTTTTCGAACAAGGACTGATCGACGAAAATCCAGAGGCCTCGAGCACTGCAAATAAGCGAATAATAATTCCCCAGAGGAAAATGTGAAACTTATCATTTTCAATAGAACGATTTTTCAGTTATTTCACTGGTTACTTTTTCACATCCCAGATGTTGTATGTTCATCCTTCATAATTCTAATGTATATTTCATTTCCGTGAATAAACTCACCAATTACGCGCGATAAGGTGTTTTTTATCCGTTTTGAGAACTTTGTTGTAAGGAGGTGTGAGAATATTTGATCTTCTATATTCAGAGAAGGATTGTGTGGAAAATTTAAAATTTACATGGTGCAAACTATTGAATTTTTGTTTTATTGTGGAAGTAAACTACTTGCTCGCAAAAAGAACTACTTCAGCGTCTGTATATTGAATTTTTTCTGTGTGATTGATACGTGAAATTATCTTCCAGAATGGATGGCTCCTGCAGAAAAACATGATTTTCAATGATTCCCATCTAGGCCAGACGAAACATCTGTATTTTCAAAATTTCTTCGAGTTCTCACAGAGTTTTGATTACTGGATTCTATCAATATCCATGCATGAAATTTTTGAATCATAAATACGGGCATACCAGATTCAGAATCCTAAGTTTTGATAAAAATTATATTTTCTGATTGCAATTCGATTCATTTGATATTTGAAATCGTAATACTTTATTTGCCGGTCTGACGAAACAAAACTTCTGGTGATCATTTCCAGCCAAGGACACTCGAATGTGACGCATTCCCAATTGCACTTATGTTTATTTTGTACTTTTTATTCTGTATCAACATAGATTTCATCTTCAGAATGAGAATTGACATTCTTTTCATAAGAAGTGAAATTTGACCCAAATTTGAAAAATTGTTTGAAAAGTAAAGAAATTTGACCTAGACAGGTTTTTGCGGAAATATTAATTTTGGAGGCACTCAATGAATATTTGACCTTCCTTCCTCAGTACAAGACGGAATTCTTCATTTTTACTCTCATTTGTTGGACAGCAGCTTAATTCATTTCTTCAATGATCAACTACTATTTGTTGGCTTCCAATTGAAGAACTTGCACTTAGGGAGTGACGAAGTTATTCTTCGAAATTATTGTTAGTTTATGGATCGAATCAAATAGAAATTATATTATTTTCATATCGTCTTTGAGGATTCTGTAGAATATCAAATGTTTCATAATATTTCGAATTTTTGGAATTCGCTCCCCGGAATTTCAAACGTCTCATATCATAGTTCCATAGATAATATGTAGAAATGTACAGAATACCTTCGCAGCACAGAAGTTCGAAAAGATCCTTGAATATTTCTGGAGATTCAACAGAATTTCGAAGGTATCCTCAGATTTTCAGATAATATGGAATATTCGTGGGTATTCCCAAGAACATTCAAGAATTTGAAGAGTACTTCAGAGAATTTCGAGGGATTTTGCCATATTTTGAACGATAAAAAAAACTTGATTTCATTCCAGGAAATTTATAGGAATCATCTGTGGGAGCGATTAGACAGGATTGGAGAGCATTCTCAAGTGCTTTCAATGGAAAACTTGGAAGATTCCAGAATTTTCGGATTTTTTCCAAGATCCCAAGAAATTATCAACATCACCACACAATGTTGATTATTTTAGAAATATTGTAGAGTATTCAAAATCAATCCCATGAATAGAAAATATCCAGATGTCGCGTATTCAAATTAGTAGAAGTATGCATTACATCTGAACTATGATATGCGGAACAAAAGATCGAAAAATTGATTCCACCACTCAGTAAATAGATGAATACTCTGAGAGAAATTCCTGGTGATTGTAACTACTTTTCCCTAGTTGCTGGAGGCACCTGCATGCCAAATATATTCGAAACAACTGTACATTGGAAAACGGAGCCAAGTATTATTAGTAGTAAATATAACTATTCTTTTAGTACCTCACACAAAGGAGACCTCTCTCGCATTGTCAATTCCTACTTCCTAACCTTCACAACGACTAAAGTCTCGCCGCTAACTCGGAGTGGCATACACGGAAACAATTCGGGCATATCAGCTACACCTGCAGGGCCGTACGGCGATTGTCTCTTGCTCATTTCATACAAAATTTGCAACTTTAGAGATCTGAATAATTTGTGCGTCCAAAACTTCTCCTTCTGTAATCCTCGGCTAGCATCAACGTGTTGAAAAACTTGACAATACGGAATATAGAGGAAACAAAACACTTTAGCCTGCGCTAACATTACGATAGCGCCGGATTGAGGTAACTCAGGTCCGGGCCCGCAGCTTCCTCTGCACCTCAACAGAAACGGATCGGAAATGATGAATTGATGAAAATCGAGTTATAGAGATAAATTTTACCAATATACAATTCTTCCTATCAATTCAAAATTCAGAGACAATCGTTGGAGAACGGCCCGGAGCTAGAAAGCTCACCCCGTTCTAAGAACAGGACTACATCAATAAAGTACATTACAGTTTTAATTGCGCATTAGATTTTCAATACCAGGAGTCTTCCAACTTTTTCCATGGAGCTGTAAATGAATTTCTACATTCCGCGACATATCCAAATATCTAATGGGACCAATAGAATGCGCAGGTATTCAAAACAATTTGAAGATATTATGAGAGGATTGGTAAATATTTGGTCAGATCTTCGACCTGCGGAATTATTCCTCCAGAGATAATGTGAAAACATCAGGATAGTTACAAAGATTCAACTCAATTCCCAAGAACTCGAAAAACTCCACTGGGTTTGGGAATACTTCAAATGATCAGAAATTCATCTCTCTCACAAATTTTGTTATACAATGATAAGCATTTAAGAAATTCCTAGGCATTATCAGGTGTTGGATGTGCTGTCGGAAAATATTAAGGAGTTTTTCACAAGTTCGATGGATTGAAAAAAATTTTGAAGGATTTTGGATGCAATGATTGAAAAGATCGTAGGACATTTGGAAGAATTCGAGACTGAAATATTATCATGAGTATGAGGGTTTGATAATCATCCAAATGGGTATGTTCCACAGAAGAATCAATTCTTCACACATCATTCCAACTCCCGAACAATTTCCTGCAATGTTGATGAGAAATTATAACTTTTCAACAGAAAATTTGTATTTTTGAACATTCTATATAATTCTGGATCTATGGATGGACTGCTGTTGAATTTTGAGTAATCTGAATGATTAGGTTCGTGTTCGAGAACCATTGGAAGCATAAAACCTCGTGAGAATATCGAAAATGGGAAAGAATAAATTGCGTGTGCTGATTCAGCATTATTTTCTGTGTGAAAAAACAATCAGTGAGAACCAACAAAGGCTTGATAAATACCATGAGAACTTTGCACCATAAATTTCAATGGTTGAAATATGGTTCATTGAGAAATTTTGTAGTCGTATAAGTACAAGGGACGCCGAACGTTCAGGTCACTCAAAAGAGGTCCTAACACCATAAATCGTCGATGAAATCCATCGAATGCTAATGGATGATTAGAGAATGAAAGTGTGTGGGTTGGCTGAGGCTGCACGCATGCCAACTAAGCGAGAACATCACATTTGACATGAATATTTGTGCATAAAAAAACTATACGCGAGATCGGTGCCGCGATTGCTCAAACTGGACCATAAGTGCAACCGTGTGACCATTCCAAAGGAGTGTTTGGTGATGTTCACCTGCGATCCGAATAGCCCCCTGTGGCTATTCCCTCCTTCCAAACCTGGAGAAATGGCTGGGTGGTCAGATATGTGTGTCGAATGAAGAGGTCATTACGGGAACGAACGCCTATTCTGAAAGCTTTCGATGACCTCTCAGTCGTTAGGGATACAAAGATTGGAATGACGCTAGAATGATTGTATCGAGCTGAAAGGAGATTATGTTGAGGAATCGAATGCTCATTTGGCTGAAAGAAATCTGTTTTTCGAGAAGTCAATGACTTATCGAACAGCCCTCGTAGTTGAAAAATAGTCACCATACTTATCATTGAAAAATAAACGGAGAACTTGAATATAGGATGTATGAAATCTCAGTGCTCAGTTAAAATCCAATCTATTGTGTTATCTATAGGATGATCTTAGTCGGTTAGTTTGAATTTCTCTTGGAATTCATCTGGGAATCTGCATACGTAATCAGCAGGTCTTCACTCACAAGTCATTATCAATAAACTACACGTGTCCAATGGATTTTGAGGGCATATTGGAAGTGGAGGCAGAGTGAGGGCAAAATTATGAATGTAGGGTCAAAAAAGCGTCATAGACGGATTCAAGGAGCTTTTCGATTTCGAAAGACTGACGACTAATGTTATGCAGCTGTAAATATAGGAGGAGAGGTGTGTTGAGGGTGAGAGATGTCCAAAATATCTTTTCTAGATCATTCAAGTTTCTTCAAATTCTGGGATGTCAAGGTCTCTTATGTTCAATTTAGTGGCTCTTCGATTATTATGAAAAATATGATTTTTCGGATGACTACTCCTCTGAGAAAATGGTAGAGAAATTCAGAATTATAACAGTGCGGGATATGCCTATATCCTTGAAATTTGTTCTCAAATGGAACCTCCGCTCATAATGAAGCACAATGTTGATGAACGATGTGATCATTCCAATCATTGTTTCATCCCAATGAAAAAAAAACCCTGAAATCCTGACTCACTCCCAGACCCTCTCTCCTGAGTCATTATTCATTCCGATTTCATCAACTCGGAAGAAGGCCATTCTCATGAATTTTCCCAGAGGTTCCTCTGATGATCATGTATTCGAATCTTGTTGAAAATGAAATCAAACAGGCAGACATAATTCAGACAAATTACAGAACCAGGAAACAGAGTATACTTTTACGTAGGTTTTTGATGCGCTGAATAAGAAACTGGCCTTAGAATTGCTCAATCACATCAGGTTTCCGATGTATCTCGAGATAACAGTGCGGAAATCGTGGTTCTCGCCTATATTTGAGATTGTGTAGCATAACAATCTTAAGTTGTATTGTCAAATTTTTGCCAGCATGCCAGAGTACAATCCTCGTTCTTCTGAATGCGCTTGAGTGTGCTCAAGAATAATTTTTTTTATTCGAGATATTCGCATGTGAAAGCGCAAGGCTTGCAATTCAAGATGCTGTCTGTAGTTTTACAATTAGAGTAAACATCATTATGCTACACAACCTCAAATATACACTCAAAAAATGGTTTGTTGACAAATCAATTTTCCATTGGATGAAAATTACTTTGTTAGTTCATCTGATTAGAATGATAGAGCATATGAGTCTGTTGATTGTAGTGACCTTTTTCAATTGTAGCGCGTAAGATAGCTATTACATAATTCCATTGGTTCCTGCATTCTCTGCATAGGTGGCGTGGCCAACGCGTGGGCTATTACAGCCAAATCATTTGACGGACGTTTGCTTACGTTTGCAGAAAAAACGCAGTATCATTCTCGAGTCTTGTCTAGTTGTGTGCTGTACAGTGTCAAGTTTTTGTAGTGCTCCTCCATGTTTCACATTCATGAATAAACTAAGGAAGAGTAGAATTCTTGGAGAAGTTGCAGTCGTCCTCATCGATTGATCATAGAATTGTTATAGGCTATGCGTGACGCGTGCTGTAACGCTATCCTCAGAATAAAAAATATTCATTGAGCTCTAAACTTATCATATATATTATTTCTTTGTCATCACTCCTTAATCTCATATATTGCTTGTTTCCTGGGACGTTGCTGCATACGCCTAAGTCACGCGTGTATATAAATAAACTGCTCGGATTACTAAGGTTTCGGTATATCCATTCATGTATCCTCCAGCTTCCACGTGCTTCTATGCTCTATAGTCTGTGTCCACAGAGTATACACTACAGGTCATGATGTGTTCAATCCAGAATATGCATCTACTCTCGTGCTGAATATGTGACGTTACGCGAGGAGAGGGACCACAGGGTTGGAACATCGATTCTCATTCTTGTTATGCTATCGATATTTTGCGAATTGCTTCTCCATATTCAAGAAGGATCATATTCCTATTCGCAAAATTGGAATTATCATTGAGTTGCAAAGTGAGGGGTGAATTGCCTGTTTTGACGCTTGAGGATGACCCATGAGAAGAGAAACTGGATTTAGCAGCTTGTTTCCCACTCTCTGAGTACTCAACTTTGACCGTCTCTTTGATCACTTCTACTGGAGACTTCGCATGGTAACTCCGAGATCCCTCTCCTCGCGGAAAATGACGTATATAGTTATATTCTACGGCGCACAACGTTCTGACTATCTAAATGGTACAGTACACAAGATTCACTCTATTTTCATGAAGTGTTTATCAATGATATATTCATGCAAATATATTCGAAGACCAAAAAATAGAATTCCTGACTGAGCAGTTTAACACCAAACCATGTATCTGAATTTCTGAAAGGAAGGAACATTTTCAAAAAAATAATTTCATCCTCAATAAAAAATTTTACATTTAAATGCTGAAACTCTCGAACAGATGAGATTAAATTCAAGGGAGAATATAAAAGTAGACTTTTCATGAAGAAGTTGTGGAGTTATTCTTGTTGGTATATTTTGGATTTTCAAATCATGAGAATCGAATATCGTGATCGAATATCATTCGGTGGTTCCCTTCAATCATACAGAGTGACGTAAAAGTATGGACGCTTCGAGAAATCTTCGTGGTTTAAAATAGAAAATAGGCTCACTCACTAGGTAAGTACAAGCGAAGAATCCAAGGGTGACCTGGGATTTCACCTCCAACGTGAAATTTCCTTTTATTTGATCCTGGCACGGAAAATTAGAATTTCTATCCAAGCGGAATATGACTTCAAAATGACCTGGGGAACAAATTTGAATATCAAAGTCAAGATAACCGTAGAATCTTCTTTGAAGTTACACAGGATATAAACTTTCTCTCATTAATCATAGAGATTCCTATATATGTATATTTGAATATTTATTAAAAATTCACAATGTTTTCCGATACTTGAATGTGTGGTTTGTAATTCATTTATCTTCCTGAAACAAGGATCCTTTTTCCGAATTGGTACAATTCCTACTGGCCTACATTGATGAGCACAAAAAATTTTCTTTCTCATCATTGGTAGTTTTTCCGAAATGATCATATTCTCTCTCGGTTTTTGAACAAAAAAAGCGATCAGGTGAAATCGCTGAAGTGATGGAATATTTCTATAATCTATTTCTGGAACGAATCAATTAATATAATTCCATGCACAGAATGGATATCCTTCATCAGAAGTTCCATCTTCTTGGTTTGAACATCATACATTAGGTTGGACCTCATTTACTTTGTGGAAAATGTTGATAATTATCCTGGAACAGATCGAGCTTTTGCTTGACTTCCTTTAAGGGAAATATTGAAATCACCATCGTTTATAGATTTGGAAAATACAACGTATCCCCTGTTATCAGCCAAAGATTCGGAATTGAAATAGAACCATAAGTAAGAAAATATATTCAATTAGAAATTTCTGAAATACCTAGATCATTGGAATTTTTGTGATTCTTGAGAATTCGTTCAGAGTTTGTATTGGATTCTCCTGATGATTCATGTAAATATTTGAAATCTCTTCATAATCTTTGGAAATTTTATAAATCTTGGTGACACCTGATTCATCTCACTGGAAATTCTTGCAAGGTTGATTAATTGTTCAGAATATTTGTGCAATGTCTGTCAGAACTACAAAATATGTGTGAATTCTTCCGAATTATTTGTGTAATTTTCTTGATCTCTTTATTCCCTTCCTTGAGTCTTATGAATCATTCAAGAACTTTTCCTCACTCTCTGTTTGTGGAATCTATTCCATTCGTGTGGATCATTCCATTATTTGGAATCTCAGTGAATTCTTTGAAATATCTCAAAATTTTTCGCAACCTATACGCATGTTGAAACTTATAGAGGAGTTCCACAATTCTTGGAATCTAGTGAACTCAACCCTTCTTCAAATCTCTGGAATCCTCTTTATTTCCGGAACTTTGAGGGAACCTCCTGAGATCGTTCCGAAGAATTTACAATCTGATATACACGCTTCTCCAAAAACTTTGGTGGATTTCCTTGTTCTTTTCAAAACATTTTGAAATCTTCGGAATAGGCTGAGAACTCTTGGAATCGTCAGTCATCTTCCTCAATCTGGTTCATATTTGGAAACCTAGCAGTAGAACCCTTGGAAAATAGTTTTCTCGATTAGGGCTCATTTTAATAATGAAACTGCATTCATATTGAAAATGTCAACGGATTTTTTCCTCTAAATAGTGGGTTGGATATCATGATAATTTTACGAAATCTGAATCTGTAGATTGCAATCCATGGAATACTTAATACGATCCAACCAAATTTCCCAAAGAAGCGCTTCATTGATTCTGTGATGCGTGGAAAAGATTCAGAATGTCTTCATAATTGAAAAAACTTCAATTCCCATGATTTTTCTGAACGAAATGTGTCTTCCATAATAGACTCAGGATTTCAATTAGGTCTTGCATTTTCAGGAAATAACTGTTTTGATAGAAGAGGAGGAATGCATTCTCAACTTTTCGTGGAAAATTCGAGGAGTTCTTCAGGTTTTCAAGGATAAGAGTAAAAATTCCAGGTTTCGATGATTTCCAAGGTAGCTGGACACACTGTTCAAGCAAATTGAATGAAAATAGATTTATCGATGAGTCTTAACACGAGGTGTGAGTTGACGAAGTTGTAGTAGTTTGAGTGTTCACATACTTCAACCTCAATCATTCAAACACAAAATAACAGTTGAATAGGGGACCTCGATGAAGATGACATACTCTAATTACCAGTTTGAAAAACTGATTTCTCATCGTTCTAATGATGTGGAGGATTGAACGCAGTAACGATTTGAATAATATGTACGTTAGAAAATTCCGGAAGAATTTCTAGTAATTGTAAGTTTCCAAGGTTCCGGAATCTCTGGTGAGGATTTCCTCAGAATTTGGAGAATTGCAAGATATTTTGTTGTGTTCGTGAAGATTCCACAGGATCATAGAAATTCTATGCTGTTCCAGAAAATTTGCTCGAATTTAGAAAGATTCAGAAGCATTGTCATTATGATTGAGTAGAATTGAGGATTCAATATTCCGATTACATCAAATAACTTCGATACAATTGAGGTATCTTCAAAGATCACAATGGATTCCCAGAAGATTCAATCAGTTTGTTGAATTTGGTAATACACCAGAAATTTTGCAATCCATTTCGGAAAAAGGTGATCATCCACAGAAATATTCAAGAGTGATTATAAAAAATCTAGAGATTCCAAGAAAATCTCCCAATATTGTAAGTTATGTTTCATAATTCGATCGGAATTTTTCTGAGTTGAGTTGTAGAAGAATTTAAATTTACAGATCTCAGACAAACTGCTCCCATTTTTCCTTCTCGCGATATTCTTGTATTTATCCTCAATTTTTTCATCGACCAATGATAATCTAACAAGAAGCCGGCTTCACAAAGCTATGTTTTTCTTTGTCACCGTTTACATTCTTCTGAAAGCGAGAGCAAATCGTATTGAGAAAGATTCTATTTTCTGTTTTTAATAAAGTTGAATTCCTGACTGTCTGAGATGCGCCTACTTCATTAGGTTCTGCAAATACGGAAAAGTTCGAAATGAGAGAACAACATCGTTCCCCTTCCTGCGCTAGTTTTTTTTCTAGGATGTACGAAACGTCTCGTATAGACTTTGTTAACGTTGGTATAAATAGCTGGCATTCAGCAAGTCACTTTTCATCATCCATTTTCGAATTCAGTGCGCTTCTTTGTTTTTCTTTCAGAAAAAATGAAAATTAGTGCCGTCAGTCTCCTCATCGCATACACTGCATTCCTGCAGGAATCAAAATGCATGTATGCTGGTAAAAGTATCAATGTTCAAGATGATG
>UWOG010973838.1:0-10665 GCA_900490065.1 Neuroterus quercusbaccarum
GAGCGCAGGGCTCGATGAAGATTCTGTTTGAAATTTTCCATTTCTATTTTTGCATTCAGAGAGAACTTGAAAACACGCTACAAGTAACCAAATATCATTTCATTTGAAAATAAGAAAATATGCAATAATTCGTTTCCGAAAGAGAATGATTTGAGACCGACGCCCGTTGAAATTTCTCGAATGTGAATTTTCAGGCCACCCTTAAAACTACTCCACTCAGTAGAGTGAAATCGATTTGCGACTTCCTCATCTGTATGAATGACCCGTGGCCGAATAGCCATCGAGCGCGATGCGAGAGTTCCCTTTCTAGCAATTCACTTCCGGGCAGAAGGTCGTAATCAACGCTCCGAGACACGAGTCTCTCAGTACATGCAATGTTACGCCGTCTCTGATAATGTTGAAGTTGAACAAAATCTTGACTGAAGTCTTTAACAACTTATGACACAGCAGATGTAGGCCGCTCATTATTCGCGTGTCAATTGTTTTACTGACCCAGGTTTGACAATGGTAGACCAGTTCTCATGATGGCATGAACATACGCCTCTCACGGACATTGAAATACTGATAGTGTGTCGAGCTTCCTTAGACAACTGAGTCTCTCTCCACGGATCTCGCGGAATGCTTGGAGCCGACTAAGACATTCAGTTCGAATTCGGATTGGTCTTGATCTCTTTCAACAGTTTCGCTCGGGCTCAGATCAAACTTCATGGACGTCGGTTCATCGCCTGCACAATATCTCTTTGACATGAATCTACAGATACCTGCGGAGTTTGTTATGCCAGATGATTATACTCCTAATCCACAGATCTTCTCAGGGGAATTTCGAGAGCACATGCGATTGATCAAGCCAGTAAAGTTCGGACAGCACGGCTAAGAATGGAAATTCTCCACATGAAGATTTGAACTCATCCTCACATGTTTGCGTCCGAATTTGAACCAGTGGAAGATTCCTCGAGCTGCCATACACCTGCCCACATGATTGTATCAACCAAACTCCGACCGTGTTTTGAGAATCGACGTATGCTGTCACGTAATAGGATGTCTGTTTTATCACCAGTATTATACCAGGCGAATTTCGTAAATTGAGAAATTAAGTGCTTCGTCGAACTCGGGATTCACACAATCAGAATAACCACAATCCTATGAGAAAAAGGATTGAAAATGAAAACATCTCTACTTTTGTTGATAATTAATTTTTTTCCAGACATCGCAATGATCCTAAACTGGAAAACACTTCAAATTGAAATCCAATGAGCGATCCTTCTGATTCGAATATTTAATTCTACAGCAACGAGTTCATGAAATACCTTCTACATCGATTCACTTTTGGATATTCTGAATTTTGACACAAAGTTCATTTTAATGGCTGGAACTTGAATTGTGATGATTCGAATTTGTTCCTTGTTGAAAATCACAGATTCAAATTCAACAATCGACTGATATGTTGAAGGTATGCTCGAAGTTGCTTGGTTCGTAGTTCTTCAAAAATTGATATCATTTCTTCGAGAGTTTGTATTTTTCCTGAGAAAATCAATGTCTTGGATAAAATGGAAAATTTGAAAACTTTGTTCCCGCTCAGAATGCGTCTATTGCAATAAGGAAGGAATCTTCCAGGTTGGACATCCATCTATCTCATGAAGAACAAATTTCTTCAATATGAGAAGTTTGACTATTCTACATTTCGTTAATAGTTTTCCCAATCCGACAAGTTGTTTGGGAATCAATTTAATTTTCATGGACTCCAGATTCCCGTATGAAAAATTTACGTCAAGCGTTCAAAGTTTCATCAAATTTTCAAAAACTCATGATTCTTGTCGGAGATATCACGTTCATAGTACGAATGAATCTTCTCAACTGAAAATATTTTTCTGATTCGTTGAGGATTTGATTCTAGATCTCACATCCGATTGAAGAACGAACTGATCAATTGAAAATCTGTTGCTTTCCTGGTTAACAATCCAAATGTTACATTCAGGACACGGTAATGGGATCAAGTAAGAAAAACTTGCAGACAATAATGTTTTTATTCGACAATCATCAGATCAAAATTATAGGTAGAATCTGCATGATATTCTAGATGGGTGAGAAAATCCATGAAGAGTATTGGACCTTTTCAGGAACATGCATGTTTCTAGGGAACCGTTGTGGAATGCCAACAAACGATTCAAAATGATTCCCCGAATTCGGATTTTGAGCGAGTAGGCTGCCTGAAGTGGAACCAGAGTGATTTCCTACCTGATTTGTATCAGTATATAATCTTGCATAATAGGTATTTCGACCCTCTGTAACGTAACAGTGTGATTCTTGAGTATTCTCAAACGGGACACCATTGAATCGCTGGAGATATGCTTGAAAAATTTCGAATACTGGCTCCCATCTGATGACAATAAGAGGCGGCAAATCACGTCTATTCAGACCTGCTCCTTCGAGTCGCTGATGATATAGTTGTCCATGTTCGATGAAATCAGCCCCTCCCATCATTGCAGAAATGTGGCTGTCTTCAGAGAGAGCTAAATACTCTCGTGACGGATGACTGTTGTTGCCCCCAGGGATCGATGAATAGCTGCTCACCCGCTGCATTCCATCTAGTACGTTCAGAAGGAAGAGATTGAGCCATTTTTTTGTATAGTTCAAGAATAAATGTCAGCGAATACCATCAAATTGGCTCGAGCGGCGCATATTCTCCGAGTTTTACAATGGAGTGAGAGAATGGT
Organism: Neuroterus quercusbaccarum; assembly: GCA_900490065.1. Lineage (NCBI taxonomy): Eukaryota > Metazoa > Arthropoda > Insecta > Hymenoptera > Cynipidae > Neuroterus > Neuroterus quercusbaccarum. The sequence goes on from UWOG010973838.1 coordinate 2,715, forward strand.
GAACATCCTAATGCGTATTCAGTGCTATTATATGAACCAGAGAAGAAATATAATGATTTCCATGTATGTTGATCAAAATCAATTAAATTGCATCTCTATGTTCTTCTTTCATTGAATTAATTAGATCATGGAGTTGGATGGACGAATTCTGATGTTCCACAGACGATAACAATGATCTTCGAGATGAGCTGTGAACCCTGTGCGCTAATGCGGAAGAAGAAATGAAGTCAGCCGCAAAACGCACCAATGTTTCGAAGGAAGTAGCTGAATGCAAACTTTGGTTTGACGTAGAGTGTGAATTCTGGTTTGGGAAACGAATGAAGTCCAGGAATATCAGTTATAAAAACGAGTGTGATCGAACGCAGGAGAAGTATCTCGAGATGAGGAAAAGTACGATGTATAGCTGAGGCAATTCGATAAGAAGAGGCTTCCAAAGTAAAACAAAAGCGATGAGGGACGAAAATGGCTATCTAGTAGCTGACGCAAAAGATCGGCTGGATTCATGGAAGAAATATCCCGCTGAGTAATCGAAAGCACGCGAAGCCCCTGTTGAAGGTAACCTAGAAGGGAATCAATACTGCTGAACTGCTAGTTGAGGAACTTACTGATAAAGGAATAGAATCTGCAATAAAGAAGGTGAAAAATATAATCAGGTCGCGGGTATTGAGGACCTATCGTTAGAACTAATGGGAATAGAGTTTCATGACTCATATTGCGAATATGTAAATCAATACGCGCGATCTGGGAAGATGAGCGAATGTCGGAAGAATACTCTATCATCATATCGATTTTTGAAAAAGGCGAAATGAAGTACTGTCCAGAGTGATTCTATATTGAGTTACCCTTTTCCCTGGAGGAATAATTGGAAATTCACAGTGTCGATTCCGCTAAAACCGATCTACAAGCGATCAAGTGTTCACATTCAGACAACTTCGAGAAAGAAGTGCGGATATAATGAACCAATACATCAGCTTCTCATCGATTTCATAAAAGATCCAGACTGAATCATACGGACTCGGTTGTATTGTATCCTAGAGTACTTAGGTATATTGGAGAGATTAGTTAGACTTATTGGAATCTGCTTGAGCGGCAGTTGGTGCAGAATATGTATAGACGGACGATCATCTGAAGAGTTTTTGATTCGCGATTGGAGCGAACAGGGCGACACGCTTCCGTGCATACTCTGCAATGCAGTTTTAGAATATGTGGACAGACAAGTACAAACGAAACCGCCTAGTGATATTCTTAACGAGATATTTGAATTCTTGGTTATGCGGATGATCTCGACTTAGTCGGGGATGATGGAGAAACGATAGATGGAAATGCAGAAACCTTGATCGCGAAAGCCAAAGCTTATAGATCTAGAAGTTAGCTAATCTCAAACAAAATATATAATTGTCGACAGATCAGGGAACAGTGATGAAGGCGAGAATCTGAGGGTCGGGAATATGACATTTCAAAGAGTTGAAGAGTTCTATTATAGAGTGATAGAAGCGCATGAAGTAGGATGGGCGTGGCATGTAGCGACCATGCAGACCGAGAATGGATGTAAGAAGAACGTTAGGGAAGATCTGAAAGAACGAGGACATTATCCCTTGAACTGGATGAAAGATGCACAGGATAGAAATGCGTGGCGTTTCCGTGTACGAGAAGCATCAATCTTCCAAGTCCAAAGCTCAAACATAATGATAATGATGACTATTTCTACGTTGAACACTGTTCTGAGCGTTGAGTCGCTGAGCGACTCTGAACATCTCTCAGAATTCCCTCTCGAGTGAATGATTCAATATTCTTGAGGCACGTCCGATTTCACTGGAGAAAACTCGAGTAAACTTAGTCGAGCTTCGATGAAACTTTGGAACTGGCTCTGACCACTGGATTATTCAGCCCAAACAGCCGAAAACTCTCGGAACTAACATAAGGAGACCTCTGAATATTCTCGTTCCAACGGATCTGGGCACCACCTACTTCTTCCTAGAGCATCCAGGATTTTCCTACGTCCAGTCTCTTTGATTCGTCACGACTAAGGCTTTGTTCTTTCAAGACTGAGTTCTTTTTTTCAAAAAGGATATAAAATTAGTTCTATGGAATGTGAGTTCTCAATTTTTAAGGTCCTCATGCCTGGCAGTGCGATTTGAAAATGTTTTCTTGTCATGTGAGGCATTCAGAAATTAGCATTTGATTTCAAGATTCCCTGTTGAATGTTCGGTGGTACTATAAGTTGTCCAATTTTGAACGCAAACAATGGAATCAATACTCAGCTGGTATCTGGCTGATCCTGTGACCGCATGGAAATTCAGGTCGAACAGGCCTCAGATTCAGAACCTAGTAGAGAGTGTGACTAGGATTATCTCGAGTCTTTTCTTGGTACTTTTCCAATATTTTTCTTAATTCCAGTCCAATCTCCAACAGGAACTTGGTTTAGAAGATTCGAGTGGTGGTAGCCCCAGATCAAAAACCTGGTGGAGAATACAATCAGGATTCCTGGTGGTAGTTAGGTTATACGAAGATCTGATGCATTATGTATTTATGAAAAATTGGGTACGAAGGTTCGATTGAAGACTAGCACTATTATTGATAGACTGCTAAGTATCGTTAGGAGACTACAGGGAGTGGCCACACGGCAACACATCACAATGAAGGAGACTGAAAATCCAGTGTGATGAATGTTTCGATTCCTTTTCGAACTAGCAAATTACACCATCTCTGTTCCCAGAGTTCACATCAGTTCCAACGCCATCAACGTGACGTGGGTTCTTGTTGGAGACATCAGCAGAGGACACACGATGGGATGTTTGATCGATTGATTGATTCCGATAGCGATTGCAACGCTAGTAGACGAATTGATAATCTTGAATCTTTTCTTGCAGCATGCTTGAAACATTTGCGACAAAGGATAGCCCACAGCGGCCAGAAAGCGACAGAAGGAAGGATTTTCACGGCGCGAAGAAAGACGTGTGTATCAGTACTCACATATGGAGAGGTGCGGAGATTGACTGCCATGAAGAGGAAGTTCTCTTACATGCATTTTATCGAATTCCATGAAGTGCTAAGTATGAAGCCACATACAAAAAAAACCTGCAACCTAGTCCAGTAATAATTCACAAGTATGTTGAGAATCGAAGATAAGGTGAGACAAGTGGGAACAAGTCACAAAAGTTATTGATGAGACGCAAGCACTATTTAGAATACAGAAACTGGTGTGAGAACGGGGCGACGCGAATGAGAATCTCGGTTCGCCGATCGCTTCCATGGTATGTCGAGGAACAATCCATGATCGCTGGATCTCGAATATTAACATGTAGACCTTCAGGCCACTGTGTAAATCTGTAAGAAAATTTGCATGTTTTCATGGGAATTCAAAATTTCCAAAGGTGCTGTGGGGATTCGATTTTTGATACACTCTAGTAAACACTGCGATGTATTAAGAAGACTGTCATTTTCGGGATTGTTCTCCTGGAATCAGAAATTCAGTAATTCGCTAATCAGAAACCGATAGAGTTGTTCAGATCAACGATGGATGGAAAATGAGTCCTAGAAAGCTCATTGAAACCAAGTTCCTCGAAATCAGAAAACGGAATACTTATCTTCCTTCAATACTGTCTGAAATCACGCGAGCTTCCTCAAATCTTTGAATGATTCAATTTCAAGATACAGAAATTATCATCCTTGTGCAGGTAACACGAAATTTGAAGATATGGAACTTTTTCCAGTTCGAGTGATATTACTCGATATGGATCAAATTCTCGAATTTTCCCCACCGAAAATGCCAGAGGCCAGCCCCATGAGGAATTCCAGGATGATTGAAACAAACAGAATGTTGATATTGCCTATATTATATCAAACTTACTAGTTGAAACAATGAAACCCATGCCGATGAGGAATGGAATCACGATATTCATTTTCCCAATGTGGATTCAGCGCAAGATAATTGCAAGCTTACTACTGTTGCTTCTCGAGATCAGTAATTAGTGAATTTTTAGAACCAATCCAATGTAACTACACAGTCTCATCCATTTTCCGAGGAGAAGGGGGTGTCGATGTTTTAGAGATTGTACAATTCTTCACATCAGCCAGATTCATGACATGTATCAACGTTACTCATGATCGTCCATCGTTCCAAATTATAGTTATACACGAATACTGGATTTCTCTCAATGTCTTCATTCGTGTCGTACATTTCAAAAAAATTCGATTATTCACTGGCCTGAGAGATTTGGATAAACATTCCTGTATGTCCTCACAAAACCCAAGGAAATTATATTCAAATAATTTTAAGAACAAATAAACCTGATGATTAAGCAATGCATTTTTCTGGGTAGGCGTGACTCACTCGTTTGTGGAGAGAGTAGTGTAAGGAAGGTGTTATAGATTTTTCATATCGATTTAGGATTCTTTTGTTCCGAATTTGAATCACACATTTCTTTCAAAACACTGCTTAGACCGAGATTGCTAATGAACATCTTCTGCAATTACCTGGAGTAGAAATCCTCACAATGTCAACTTGTAAGGTTCCTAACTGGCTATTCGTTGCTATACTTTCTTGTTCTGGTCTACTTATCTAGCTCTTTTCGTGTCCATACATTCTTTCATTCAAACTCTGATGTTTCTGTGAATTCTTCTGTCTTTCCTAACTAGGGTTTCAAACACAAATTGAAACCATGATCTTTGCGTTCTGTCTCTGCACAGGTTGCCATTCTTCTTACTCAGATACACTCGTCTTGTCAGTCGTTTTTCAAGGGTTCATGTACCGCTTTTGTAAAAGTCCGTCAGTAAAAATATACAATTATGTATTATGGTCTCATGTTCATTTGATATGTGCTAAAGTCTGATAGGTGGCCCTGCTCCACCAATCACCGTCTCCCTCTCGCTAGGGCGCTCATTCCACTTTTTACCTTTTTTCCCCCATCAGAATGATCAACTAAGGAATGAAAACTCATCAACTTGTTTTATTCCTTCATCATCCAATGCAATGTCGCATATTTTTCCTCCACTCTTGTCTTCGGACACTAGAATTATTGTTCGATTTGTTTGAATCCTTAGGTCAATGTTTTCAATTCTTGCATCCAGTTTGTTTATCATTCTTTTCATGTCTACGATTGACTATGTCATAACAATCTCATCAGTCGCGAATGCTAAGACAAGTACTTTCGCTGTAATGGAATCTGCAACTCCTTTATTGAAGGATGCCATTCAACTCCGCTTCCACTATTTAATTGTTTTTTGCCTTTGTACTTTTGGTTCCACGCAACTTCAACGTTTGTCTCCGATGTAGAACTGTAGGTGCGTGTTCGCAGCGCAGTGTTGTTATATCTGTCGGAAAATCTGAAGTCTTCGATTATGACACCTCTACGGTAGTTCCTGAAAATCCGATTGGTAACACTGAGATCACTACTCGTTGGGATGTTGATGATTCAGGTTTTGTAATCGCTGGCACCTTGGACTTCCAGAAATCTTTCGCGTAGTGGTTTGTAACGACGAAAGCAAAGCCTCCGCACGGTCACATAACATTCCGCAAGATACAGAGAATTGGAACAAAACACCTGAAATTTGATGACCAACTGAATTCCACCTCTTTGAAAATTGATGATGAACTCATGAACCAAACCAGGACTATAAACACGTTAGAATCTCGTTCGAAACTGCGAGAAGACGAACTCCATGGAAGCGCAAGATTCGCAAGCCAAAGTTATGGAAATTGAGTCTGAACTCGATGTTCACGAATAAGCGATTCTGCACCTGAGGCTAGAAATATATGATCTACCTGTGAAGCCCAAAGGATACATCATTGTCTCCATGAAATACGTCGCCAGGGTTCTGAATGTGAGCATTCATGAGGGTGACTCAGTTGAACCTCATTGAATTAAAAATGTGCCTCTAATGACTAATTTCCTCACCCTTGCGTAACTAGTTCTCTAATTCCTATTCCTGAACGTTTCTCATCACCTTTCTCCACTGGTAATTATGTGAACTAGATCGTGTTGGTTGTGCTTCTCTGTTACTCTAGCTTCACGACAAAGCTTTTTCAACTCCATGTAGACCTCCAGGCATTCTTCAAGTTGATGCCAAAGCCTTACCTGCCTATTACCTCGGAATTGAACATCACTTTATATCATCTTCTGTATCATCTCACCGCTGTCTCTGATACCTGGCACACGCCTTACATTTTTCCGATCCTGATAGAACTCGATCATAACAAACTTTCACGCAGTGATAGAGACGAGAGAGTGGTAGGTGTGGTCTTCCTCTCCATTCATGCAAGATTGGAGGATGTGCAGGTGAAGGTGAGTGCTCTTACAAATTACTCCTCTCCTAAGTTCTCCTTCATTGAAGCATAGTCGCCTCACCACAGTGTCTGGTCAGGTGTAATTCACAAACCTGCGGGAGCCTCCTGCGGGAGTGGACTTGAAAACGACATTTTTGACCTCATGCCTGATTATGATATAATTCCACTCAATTTCATTCCTTGCAAATCATGACCTCATCATAATCGGATATCAGTTCTCCGTTAGTCTCTCATCCAGGGTAAACTCAATGTTGAAACGCAATTCAGAAAATGTGAATGAGACTGCAATTCTGGAGTACTCCGCTACTTGAATTAAGAATAGACTTTTCATTGATGTAGGTATAAATAAGAAGGTGATTTGTCTGACAACCTTTCTATCTTGCGCCTTTTACAAATCTGTACCTCTTAATACCTCAGAGCAAATAAAACTCTAATCCATGTATCATTCCTCATATCGAAGAGTTGATAAGAGGAAAGGAGGAGAAACAGAGATCGTTTGAAAGAACAAAGTATCATTGGAACGAAATTCCTCAATCAAGAAGCTGAATACTAACCAACTTATAGTCTATTGAAGATAACATCGCATAACAATGTGAGTAGAAAATATACACCGAGAATCAAGTTAAACCTCCAAGTACTACAATGGCGAACGACTTCATCATGTGCACCATCTTGCTATGATCAAGCGTTAGATACTGAAAATTCTATCTTCTTTTGATATCACTCATAGCTCAATGGATTGAAGCATTTGACCCGATAATGAGAAAATCTGTTCTTTGGATCTCAATTGAGCAAAAGGAAGGAGAAAAAAAATTAAAGATACCTAATTTATCTTTCCAGTAATCACAAGAAACCTGGATCGAATAACTCTTTGAAATAACATCGAATAACTAAGTTTCTGATGGTACTTCCATGAGAATGATTCGCATTGTTACACCAGTCATCTGGAAGGAGCCGATTATTGGCTCTGTTCTTAAAATATATGACGCTCTCTCTTCCAGCAACTTGTGTCCTACAAATGATTAGAGATATTCGAATGGGATGAAATCCACCTTCAAATCCTTCTCAACATCAAATATTGAATCAAATATGCAGAAACCTTCAGGTCCAGGAACCAACTAACAAATTTTAATGAACTTTCAGCAGATGCTTTTACTGGAATTCAAGAAAAGACAAGAACCTCCCCGGATGAATGAATCATCTCCTCTTTCCCTTGTAGGAAAATGATGATGAAGGGAGGAGTGAGAAGGGAACCAACTAAATTAACTTCTCTCACTTTTTCTCTCTCTCGTCTCCCCAATTTTTGATACCATCAAATTCCGATGAAAAAACGTTCGCAAAAAATAATCGCCGACGTTTCGTTGCTCATACTGCACCCTCTTCGAAGCTGGAGTGGAATTATGGATGAATAGAATAAAATACGGAAAAATCATTAAATGAAAAAAACCCGAGCAGCTATGAAAATCACCAAAACCAGTTGCTTCCTCCCCATCACCCTGATTTGATTTGCATGAATGCTGATGAAGTTAATATCACATTTTGTATGGAAGAATATGATTCAATTGAGGATACGGTGAATAATCTCATCAATCATGATAATTCTGGATCTATGAATGGAAATCTGTCGGAAAGATCAGAAAAGACACTAACAAGATGCTCGACAAT
>UWOG010981262.1:0-17381 GCA_900490065.1 Neuroterus quercusbaccarum
TGTTTTAGACTTGAACTGTTGATTCACTGAGTAGGAAAATTGTTCATGACAAGTTGATTCCCAATTGATCAGAATATCTGTCTTGACTGCAATTGTGGAGTCAAAGAACGCATTTTTGATCTCATTTTGAATCAATTCTTTGAGTTCGATATATACAAATCTGATATTCAACTGTTTTTCTGTTGTTGTTATTCTTGCAAGTAAGTCCTAGATATAACGATCTTTCTTCAGATCTTCAACTCATGATGTGATACAGAGGGCAGCTTTCTCGGAATTTCCTGAAGCGTGTAGCAGAGAAGCTTCGTAGAATGAAGCGAATATGTGATGAGTCGCATTGATTTTATCATTTATATCTATGACTTGTGATAGTTCTCCCAATCATACATCATCAGGCAATTGTAAGATGTATGTCCATCAATATGAGAAATATTTTTCGCCAAAGTTTGCGTTGGATTTGAATTTCGATCGGCAGAAAATTTGGAGGTGATATTCTCAATTCTGAGCTAGAGAGAGGAGGAATAGCATATAACTCGTGTGGAACAATCTCTCTAATATTGTTTGGAATGAGGAAGTGACTACCAGTTCAGGTACGTTTAGTACAGCTTGTGGCATCATGGAGTACAATCGATAATCACGAAAAGTGGATCGAATATGTTAGATATTTCGTATGATCAGGAGCAATATTGAAGATTGTGATGAAACTTTCAGTTCGGATAGAGTCATGAAAATCAGGAATAAGTAGAAAAATGGCTGATCGCGGCTATGTTGTATCTGACGCATGTGATATTTTGTGAACTTTTGCCATCAAAACACTGACGGAAGTTTTCCAAACTCCAACAAAGAGAAATTTGATATTAGTCAAAAAATTGTCTGTAAAAAATCGGAATATTGTTGATTTGCAGAAGGTTAGAGAATTCATTTGGTTTTGACCAAGACTCTAAAGATGAAATGAGAATTCGATGAAGCACATGTGAAGAATAACGAAAGAAAAGAAGCCATAATCAATACATAGCTAGAGGAACGATCCAAATTTCAATCATGACATGACTGACGTATGCAAGTAAGAAAGATACAAGAATGATTTCAGAAAAACATTCATGGGATAACGATTCCGCAGAGAGCCTTATCTTCGCTGGAAATCGTTCCATCCGGTGTAGAAGTGACAGAAGAATCTTCGGCCTGCTACATTCTCGAGAGGGATTACTCTTCCTCCTATCAAGAGACATTATTTAACTCATGTCTTCTCGAATCTGAACAACAATTATGGCCGCTTCGGGAGGATGATGGCCAAGGCTTATGAATGTGATAAAGACTTTCAGCAATCGATAGCCACTCAAGATTGGACATGAGGCACTCTCGTACTTCTTTCCTCGACTCGATTTCCGTATTCCTTTTCAGCTTTCCACTAGAATTTTAGATGGTAATAAAAGCAAGTAGTGAATTGGATATTGAAGATCCATGCATGCAGTAGGTAGTATCTACTGGGGAGAATGACCAAGTGACTTGGCAACCTATTCCAGGACCTTCAGGAAGAATCTTTCAGGTTTGATAGATAATCCGTGAATTTCTCTGATAGTTCGAAGCGCATCTTGTTCCTCATAGCTTGGGAAAGCCATATGTGAGCTAAACATCAATTCCTGCGGATTCGAATCCATATTGTTGTCAGCGATTTCATTTAGATGATTTCCATCATGGAGTATTCAAACTTAGACACTAATTTGGAGTGACACATCTAGATGGAGTTCCCAGAATTGATGGAACCATGGTTTCATGACTCATGGATGATAAGATTCCCGAAAGAAAATCGCTCTCTCCTGGAACTCTTGATCTTAGAGCTCAAGCCAATATGCGAATTTTTTTGACCGATTAGGAATAAAGATATTAGCAGATCATTGACTTGGAATTCTATTGGGAACAGAAAAACTTCTGATAGTATATATTATAATAGCTGAAGAAACACATTCTCAGTTTTTCCTGTATTGTACATTTCCAAAAACTCATCAGGAATTCGAGACGGTTCGGAAGATTCAGACGGAAATCATGAAGAATGAAGCCAAATCAATGAGGAATGTGAGAGAATTGAAGAGGATTGATTGATATTGAGGAATTTATTGAATTGAGTGTATTCTAAAAGATTCGGAACGATTGACAGAAATTCAGGATAATTCGGGAAAAGTATGAACAATCTCAGACACGTAATCAATAATCATATGTAGATCCAGAAAGAATTGTTCTTGAATCATGCTCATTCCCGAGAAGTCACAATGATGGAAAGCCACGTCACAACATTCCGAATTCAGAAACTTTTTAAGGTATTCGGCTCAACAAAACTGTGTTCCTCGAATGAATTCCCTACTCTGGAATACATATCGTAGGAATGAAAAATCCGAAATTCGAATCCTCTGTATTGAAATCCTCCTATATTGTTAGAAGAATCTGATTCAAGGAGAAACATAATGGTCGTCAAATAATATTATACCGAGTTACATTCTCAGATAGAACATTCGGATAATGATCTGATGATTGCTCTGCATTCAAAATAGATTCCGAACCGAAAAAATTCTGTCAAAAATAATGATTGTCTGTAATCATGATATCAAAATTTGGCGTGATTGGGCGACTCCTACCAAGATGAGAATCCCTGATTTCCTCACGATTCATAACTCAGCGGGAGAAAAAGACGTGGCCGGAGAAGATCTCCTGGCACGAGGAATTATCATTCATAATCAAAATAAATGATGAAACAATGTTATTTTATTTATTTTAATGTATTCGGATCACATGGCCCTTTTCTCAGACTGTTCATTTGATCTATGGTCCTATTTTTCATCTTCATATGCACCATGCCATCAAAACTTCAGTTTCGTCCAACAATAATTTTTCTTTTCACACAGGAAAAATTATTTTGGAGATTATTATCAAATATCATCTCATTGTACTAGAAACTCATCAGAAAGTCTTCTGTTACATTGAATAGACTTCAAATAATAATTTCAGTAACTGAAGTTTCATTATGGGAATAATTTAAGAAACATAGGAAATGAGTATGATTTCCTCCATCCCCAGCGGAATCTTCAAGATAAGAAAAATCGATATTACACGAGCCAAGGAATCAGTTATGTCCATGCATCAATTCTCAGTTGAATCAACACAAATTTGAATCATGTAAAAACACATATTTGAAATTCATCGGCTGGAAAATGCTTCCTTATACCAATTTTGGAATATATATAAAAAATATTTCTATGAATGGACAATTAGATGAATGTGAAAGACCTTTCAGGAGATTGACTCCTGTTAAGAGATTCAGGAGTTCTGTAACGAGGAAAACTAGGTTTCGGAGATCCATCAGGTCAACATTCGAAATGTGAACTCAAATTGGCATGAGAAAAAAGAGGATTGGAGTTCTATGGGTGATAAATTCTTGCATATTATACAGAAATTGAATTTTTCTTTGTATGGATGTTTGAACCAACAACAAACATGAATCTCTCTTGTTCATTGTTTCTTAGAATCATTTTCAATATTGAAGTTGTTTAAAGTGGATCTCTTGAGCCATTATCAGTCAGTCATAGAGTTGAGTGGGCGATAAGATGACGATTTCATGGAAAAATTGGATAGGATTCTCGGAATATTCTGTCACAATCCAATAAGTAGAAACTGGAGAGAATAGTCACTCTGTATTCTTAGATAGCAAATCGAATCATTGCAGTATAGAGTGCAGCTACTTGTTCCATATTTCTGTATTTATACTGTTTCAGAGGATATGGCCTCTATAGACTTTTGTGAATGTATTTGCAAACAATTGTCTCTGAATGCTCATCAGTATGTGTTACGATATTTTTATGACGCAAGATTTTCAAAAATTCTTCCCAGAATTGTAGTAAGAATTGTATATCCTACCATAATAACTCATTGCTTCTTTATCAGTCGTAACTCTTCACAAGTGTACCATATGTTCACGTGCATTCACCAATAGAATTGAATATGAACGGCAGAGATGAGGAGAATGTATGAATGATCTTCATGTTCTCAAATTGTAGAAGAATTCTTATGATGATGAACTCAAACTCGTATTTTCAATATGAGTACATTTGAATTGACGTCAATTTCGATCGAAGAGACTTCAACTGCGCAAAATTCTAGTACATACATAATTGTATTGTATTAAGTAATTATAAGTTTATGATTCCAAGTCAGTACTTATCAAGATTATCTGAGCGACTGACGGCAGAATGATATAAATAACAAATTAATTGTTTGTCTCACAACATGATAATTTGATTCAAACTGAAATACTCCTGCAAAAATCCTGGAGAGACAACGCTGAATTTAAATTCATGTTAAGTAGAGGTTTCTAAATCCGATTCAAATTTGGATCAACATTTTCGGATAAAAAATCTTTTCGAACAAAAAAGTTTACTTTTCCACTGTGAAGGGTGATTTCATGATAGAATCAGATGAAAGTTGAATGAATCAATGAGTTTCCGATATTTCAACCACACAGTTTGATTTTTGAATGATGATATCATTTGCAACCAAGGACGATTATTTTAATTTAGGACAGGAAATTTACTCTCAAGTGGTCAAATATCTTGAAGAACTTTTGCCTTTTCAACTGGAAAACATCGATTTTCGATGGAACAGTTGTGTTTCCAGGGATGGAAGATGGACTCCGTTCGGAATGTGAGCAGTTGACACCCTAGCACATATAAAAAAGTAAAGTTTTGAGTTTTCCTCTTATAATTAGATGAGCTGTCAAGCTCTTCAATGAGTCAACCAATAGTTCGATATTCACTGGTTCCTATTCTGTCCATGATAATGAATTGAAGTCATATCCGGACGATGAAAGTCATTTAGGATAATATGAAATTGAATGAGACAAACACTTGCCAAATCAATCGGAAGGAGTTCAAGAGAAAGGTTGAATCCGCTAGAATTTGAAGCCTAATCCATAATAGAATTCCCAAACTGGAATCATTTTTGCTCCTTCCGAATCGAACACATTCAATGAGTGATAAGTTTGAGCAGAGATCAAGCTCTTACAGAAAAATGAGTCCTGTAATCGATCAAATTGTTGATGAAGTGGTTCACATTTTTTCTTCAGTCTTTGCCAGGTGATGGATGTTGGGAATGATGACCTTGCAGGATTCCAAACTGACTGAGAATGAATTCCTTCGGAATTCAACTTTGAAGCATGGAAGACTGCAGCTGTATGGGTGTTCAGTGTTTCCAGAGATGAGGATGTAATAGTTTTTGATATCCAGTTATTCATTTATACAATATCGAATCAGAAATCAGATTCTGGCGATGCAATTTGTCATCGCAACTACTTGAGAGTGTATAATACAAATATGAAGCACGTGGCAATATGTTGATTCGTGAAGCCTGATTCAAATGTTCCACAGTATAATTCACGTGAGGATAGTGACATATCGAATACGAAGAATCGAAAACGGGTCACTAATTCCTAAGAAAAAAAGACTGATATGCATAATCAACGTGAATTTCCATGGAGATTTGGAATACTATATCAGTAATACTTCGAAGAAATTAAAGTCTGATGCAAAATTTGTCGGGATATATGAAGATCAGTCTGTATAATATATCTTGTAGCATAGAATGTATTAAGTCTAAGTGTGCGTGCATCATAAAGATACAATATGAGCGTATGTGCAATGCAAGTATTGCGAGAGCGATAGCTCTGTTCAGTTACTCCTCGGTGAACGTGTCGCCTGTTAAATAGCATACGATGTGTGTAGTTGTATCAGGTATTTTCAATGGACATACTATTATCAAATTATATGACTCATTGACGAACACAACTCAATAACTCATGATGGTAGCAGAGCGTGGTTGGTTAAATACATAGTTGGTGATTAAACGAGCATGATAAAAAAACTGCTGCTTACCACTTCTATGACGGATGCCGCCTTCGGGGAATATTTGTGTAGTTATGAGTTAAACAACTGAATGGAAAGTGTTTTTGGAAATTTGGGGTTATTCACGTGGTAGTATATAGATAGATAGATACGCACAGATAGAAAAATTCAGAGAGTGCACGTGTTAACCACAGTTGCTTGAATTGATTCTTAGAAAATTGATAGAATTGAATGGAAATAAGATGACAAACAACGATACTCATAGTCCACTTTTTGATGGTCGAGATTACGCAACGTGGAAAGAGAAAATTACGATATTTTCGAAGATGAAGAAAATTTTTGCGAATATCAGAAGAGGAAAGGAAAATCAAGAGAAAGTGACAGATTGAGATGAAAGTGATACACGAGCAATGCATTTTATCCATTTGGCAATCACAAACAAACAGTTAGAATTTGCTAAATATGTTGCCTGATTCGTACCTGATAGGCGATTTGATAGACGCTATAGATGGAAATAATAGAACTGTAGAATATATTTAAAGTGAAATTGACATAGCTGAAAAGGATAACCATAAATATAATGAGAAGAGTAGTAAGAGAATAAATGAATTTGCAGCAAACGAAGGTGGTTCCAAGGGTGGAAAATATGGAAATTTCGATCGGGACTGCCGTAGTTCGAAACGTGGCGCAACACGTGGTACTCATAGAGGTAGAGGAGGCAGTGGAAGCTACAACAAGGGACGAGGACAAACACGAGGAGGCAACGAGAACAACAACAACAACAACAACAACAACAATACGAATACGCAGAAGAATCAAGAATGTGATTCATGACTAGCACAAGTGAAAGGAGAAGATAAGAGTCAGCAGAAGAAATTAGTCAAGTAGACGACAGATGAGCTCAACATGCAGAACAGCGTGGAGGAGGAGACAGGTTGAGTAATATTGAAATTCATTAGTTGTTAGATAGCGGTTACGATGATCATGTTTTGAATTATGATAGTTATTTTCCTGAGTATATTGATTCGAATAAACATGTGAATATCTACTCAGGAGATGATAGATCAGTTGATTCAATTGAAATAGGAAGGGAAGTGACTCATTTTGAAGACTAAGAGTCTTATTCCTTCTGAAGCCCTTCGTTCTCCAACAGATCGCTCTCTCAGGAGTTCCTGCTCTTCAGCTGCCCTAATTTCTCCAGCTTTCATGATTTCTTGGATTTCCGCTTCAGATGATGTCAACCGAGTTATCAGCTCTGGTTTGTTTGCCGGAAATGGCAAACCTCTGACGCGTGAGAATTATTTCAATTCAACTAATGTGTATTCTTTCGGGTCTCTGCTCAGAACACGACACAACTGATTTTCCATTCCTCTGTCTCACACAGAGAATTTGAAGTACTGCGCGCACAGCAGCAAGATTTCCTGTTTATGTTAGTCTGAATTCATATCCAACTCACATAGTTCAAGGAACGGAAGATGATGTCTCGCATTTGCGGTCCTCTCAGCATATAATAGCGGAAACAAAACAAAATTGGATTTTGTTCGAAATGCATTTGCGACTCTCGATCATCCCACTTTAGATACTGCAGTCCAGTATAGGTTTACACGTTGCATGCTCTCTCTTTCTTCCTCATAATGAATTCTCAATAAATAATATCATGAAATCACAGTAGAAGAAAATTTCTTATTCATCATCCTCTATTTCACTTTCAATATGGATAAAGCAAGCTCATTTAGTCAAGGTGAGGCGACTATTAATTATATATGTCATTATGGGAAAGAGAGGAGGCAGGAAATTTGGTTCACTTCTCATCCTTTTCATATTTTCCTTCTGTTCTTCATCAGTTCGCAGGAATTCATTCACAGCAAGAGGTTTTGTTGTTGTTGTTAAAGCGTCATAGATGTGTCGCTATTGCTGCCGACTTGATCATTCTTGTGGTTGATGAGCTCATATTATTCCGGTTGTCGATGCAATCCAGATCAGTTTTCTGATTATGGATATCAAATCTCAATTACTTACAAGGTTATGCTAAGAATGAGAATTTATTGAAGAACAGCACCTAGGAAATCGAAATGGAAACAACATGCTGAATTTTCACGTTTCACGAATGTTTTGCTCTTTGATACATCGAGGATATGCAAATGATTTCGGAGCATTTTCACTCCCTAAAGACAGTATAATGAATTCTCATCAATCGAGAGGAATTTTCGATGTCAAAAAATGGATTATATCCAGCTTATTCTGATTAAGAGGGAGCACACAGTGATCAGTATAGCCACAGGAATGAGTACACTTCATCTGCATGAATTCGATTGAATACATATTTTTGACACTGCGAAAACAATGAGAAGCATCATGAAATCCGTAAGACTTCATGATTATTCGGATTAAATTTGACATGATTCGAATGGCTTGAAGAGATTTAAAAATTTCATTGACGTAGGTAAAATTTCGACAGAACCTTCTCACTCTGTGGAAATTCACATCCTCGGAACTTTGGAATAACCTGTTTCAATTTCAGTTATCCATTTTGTTCGCAGAAAACGAATCTCATGAAGCGTTATGAAATGTCTTCACTATTCTAAAATCTTTTTCGAAAAAAGCTCCGGTTTTTTTCATTTTCTGCAAAGCTCCAACTGAGGATTACGAATAATCATGGAGGGGGAAACAACCTGGACGGAATATAAGTGGGTGTATTCCTAGTCAACATGACAAGCACAACAAAATTGTGCATTTTCATTTCTGTTCAAGTTATGATTATGCATTTGAATTTTCAGAGAATACAAGCAAATACTTCAGAATACGAACTCTTGGAGTAGGACAATTTATTTTCAATTTCCAGAAGCCATACTAACTATCGCAATGTATGTTCCTTATGTATGTGGACTTTTTTCAATAATGTTTCACAATGATAATATGATGATCACTTTCCCTAGTAACAATTTACCCAACCATCGAACTCCATCACAAATGCAAATCGTCTGTAACCATCATTTCAAAATTCATCGAATTTGGTCGCTTCGTACCTAAAGGACATTCCTTGATTTCCTCCGAGGTCATAACTTCAACTGCGCCACTGTTCATGTTTATTTTTGGTCGTCTTTCATAAGATGATTCCTCAAAAGGTACAAGTGTATATAATCCACGGAGGAGCTTATTATCCTGCACTATAGCAACTACGTCACCATTTCCTGTTGATAATATAGTTTGTTCTCTGCTCGGCGGAGCTTCAGGTTCACCTCGTGATGTTTTTAGATGAATCGGTTTATCTTGCGGAAAAGTGTATCTCCTGATTACAAATCGCCGGTTCGAATTAGCTCGAGGGACTAGCCGAACAGATCCCAGTTCTTCGGGTTTACATTTATAAAGGCGCAAGAGAGAACGTTTCAAGGGAGGAGATCTGGACCTGACTTGGAGAGAAGGGCCAGCTGCAGAAAGAGAGTCAACTGGATAATAGTGCCTGGCAATAGAGATTATCATTTATGATTATGATGAATGGTTGAATAATGTCTGTTCCTCAATCCCACATTTAACTTGCTTCAAATGACCCTCCAGTAAAAATATGTATGGAATATCGCCTTTTATTCTTTTATTGTATTTTTATCCATCTTGAGATGACGAAATATCTCAAGAATCGTACAGATAACAGAAAGAAGCTTTAGTTCAAGTTTTCTTACGAGGAGCAACGCGACTGCGAACGAATTCACCTCTACCCCAAAGTTCTTTCCGCTCCGCGCCAGGTGGTGTTACAATGAATAAAATTGTTCACTGCCGAAGGAGGCCGCTTCTAAACATGAGATGAGGAAGACAAACAATTATTCTTCATTCGTGATTCGTTCACTCAATATGGAATTCAATTTACGTGGCTGTCGATTGAAACATGGCAGCGTCTGAGCAGGTATCGAGTTAGCGGTTTGTTGTTCAAGACGCGATCCCCTCAGCCATTCTGATTCATTTTAGACCAAAAATCCTTCATTGGATCGGCTTCTTGAGATCGCGAGAGATAGTTGAATATGATGATCTGATTGTTCCCTCGCCACTATATGCATAGACGGCTGCTGTGTTTTCGTTCCGTATCTTCCTGGAGCATAAGTAGCATATTTCCTTGCAAAAACTGTCTCTGGAAACTTTATCGAGGCTATCTGATTGCTGAAGAAAAATGGGTTCCCTGGAATTGTAATGCGTTGCAATAAAATGGTGTCTCATTCTCATGCCTGTTGATCAATGCTTGACAGCGCCAGGTCATACCTTCCCCTAAACTCCCGTCCATAGAGCAGGGCGAGAATCTTCGAATTTCACGCAGGCTTCGAGTCAGTGGTTTGATGTTGGAGAGATGCTCTCCACGTTGCTCCTGCTTCATCGTAGACAACGAATTTTCTATGAAATCGGCATTCCGGGATTGCCAAGGACAAGGAGGAATAGTGATCTTCAATTCACTCTTGCCACTGGCTGATCGAGTAGCTGCACTGCTTTGGATCCGGATACTCCTGGAATGTTTTTCTCCCATTTCCTTGCCTAGGCCTTTACTGTAGACTCTTTTGAAGCTATCTGTTGGTTGAACATCGTTCTGCCGTTCAGTTCACCAGGAAATGTATTCATCCAGCCGAAACTCAGCTCACAGAAGCAGCTTCACAAGTTCATCTCGACTGAATTCATAACGCAGCGTTGAACGGATGATAGACTAGTAGTCTGGTAGACGATCAACTGATCCTGTTCAATATTTTCGTTCCTTCATGTCAGCCGCTGTTTAATTTTCTCTGATTCCAAGAATAGTTTCAGAATCTTCCTTTTCCGACTGCAGCTGGCATCTCTTAAACGGCATAACATCATCAGTAGCCTCCCTGACGAAAAATTTTGAGCTTGCCGAGAATAAGCACCTTGATCGTGGAAGTGCGAAGGGACACACATGAGAAACCACCTCAAAGGTAACAGACAACTTATGAGTCGAAGTCAATGATCTTGGATATTGCTGAAAGCAATTGATTCGTTGACTCGAAACGTACATGGTATTGAAATTCACACCATATTTCCATTCCATGTTGGAGAGAGCATTTCTTCAACAGCGAACAATTTCATTTTCCTCTAATGCAGCCTCATATAGCGCGAATCGGAAGGACTTTCCGTATGGAACTCGCATATTTTCCACGTAAAATTCCGACCTGCAATAGAATTTATAGCTTCTCATCTGCAATTCCGAAGAAACTCCCAATCGCGCCCAAAGGATATGAAGTATTGAGTGAATCCTAACAAACCAGCATCTTCGATCTACAATGGGAATTATCTCCCTGAGAAATTTTTCTCAGTGAAAGTTTCTTCCGTGAGATATTTCGATGTCTCTAGATGGAAGGATCACTCTTCCGTATAGAGAGTTCGTGTAGATTTTCTCGTTCAATCAATTTTTCTCTGATCGAAGAGTCTTGCGAAATGCCATACACTCTCAAAATCAACCCGGAAATGAAAATCTCTCTATGAAACTCATTGAAGGAATATTCAGAATAATAATTACTTTTTTCATTCCTCATATACTGCGTCAGCATCGAATAACCATCGACTTGCCATGAGCGAATGACTATATCGAATTCTCACATGAATTCTTCAGCAATGTCAACTTGAAATTTCAGTACAAAAATTCAATTTTCAAAAATATATCATGGAGTGCTCAAACGAGATCCATCTATGATTATATTAATTCCTTTAAATCAATGTAAAAATCGCAGAGGCCTTCTAGATGATTGAAATGTATCAGCAGAATCAGGAGTTCCAGGACGATAAATTCCAGATATGGGTGAGCCATTAGGTAAATGTTCAAATTGTGAACTCAACTCTGCAACAAAAAGAAAGAAGATTAGGGAATTGTCTTAATAATATTCCCTGTTATATAGTGCCGCATTCCAATTTCTACAGTGACGTATTATTTCGTCCCACATTTTATCATCATGAAACTCTGAACATGAGCCAGGAAAAGACTGTCAAATTCCTTCAGATATATTATCAGTGGAACTTCTCCTAGAAGGCGTTCATTCTGCGTACAAGATTTGATAAAAGGATGTCAATCACTCAATATGTCACAAGGTTCAGCCACCGATTTCCTACTCTCGAACGATATTCTTCAGATTGATGTTCACAAATTCTTCTGGATCAGCCTTCCATTCCCTATTTTGAAAGAAAATACTAGAGATGGATGTTCACAAATGTTACTAGTTCCTTTCGGGTACATACTAAAAAAATTTTTACCGATCGCTTCAGGGTGGAATCTGTTCTCTCTCTATCATCTCATCTGTTCTCTCTACTCATCTATCGAGGAGTATCTTCTTTGGCAGGAGTCCTTAGTTTAAGGCACTCAATTCATGTAAAATGTTCGCTACATAGTCATGTCTGCATTCATTGAATGAAAAAAAAAGTTAGCCAGCCGGATTCATACCCTTCACGTTTTTCAAGGAGCTGAGCTTGAATCCAGGGTCTGTGTGACCTCGCCCTATCGAGATCAAGTTCATGTAGAGGTAAAAAGTGTTCATCAGAGCGGAATCTCAAGCAATTCGAACCTACACATGACCTCGATCTCGACATGCTGGGGTTACACAGATCGGAGATTCGGATTCAGGACACAAAAATTCATGAGAATATGT
This sequence comes from Neuroterus quercusbaccarum, assembly GCA_900490065.1. Classification (NCBI taxonomy): domain Eukaryota; kingdom Metazoa; phylum Arthropoda; class Insecta; order Hymenoptera; family Cynipidae; genus Neuroterus; species Neuroterus quercusbaccarum. Next base: position 12,509 of record UWOG010981262.1, read on the forward strand.
GACTGACCGTATATGAATCCTCAAATACTTTTCTATATGAGTCGTATGCGAATTTGGTCTATCTGTCATTTCCCTGACCTCCAGATGAAAGGATCGGAATCAGCGTACTGAAAAATGTATAGGATATGGATTCGACTGGTTGGATTTTTTTCATTAAGTGGAGCTGTGTGATCAGTTTGAATGATTCCTAGATAGCTTCACATAATAATCAGCACCAATCAAATAGGTATCAGTTTGACGAGTGTTTGCAATTCTTTCTGGTGCTCACAGATCTGTCTCGTATCGTAATAATGAATCCTTCAGTTTCTTCGAACAATAGGTCTTCTCCTAGCTGAATATCCGATACATCAGGATTCAACCTCCATCGATCTGATGTTTTTGATTATACCTCCATCGGAAGATCGATTTTAATTGCCTGAAGAGCGGAGCGAAATTGGCCGAATGAAGCCGAGTTTCCTGCTCCTCAGGGAGAAAAATGATGACTCAGCGGGAGAAAGTGGGATGTGGACTACAGGAAACCAATTGTGCTGAAGAGAAAACCACTTGCATAAAAATCATGAGCAACTCGAAAGGAATTCCGATCGTGATCGACTATAGTTTCAGAAGGCCTAATAAATACAGGCAGACATTCTTTCTCTTTCGGATGCAGTTTTGGTCCTGGTGAAGGATCAAGATCCTCCATGTCACATTAGGTTCAATACAATTTCCATACAATTGGGCTACCAATTAGGTGGATCAAGTCAATATGGAATAGGAAAAAGAACCTGGAAGTTGATGATACATTTTTTTAACATCATCATCGTGACATCAACATCGTTGATACTGAATCAGAGTATAGACTCCTGACGACGAAGACTTGATGTTCTCTCTGTCAGACTGCTTCGGTACGAGAGGAGGAGTATCAAAAGATAAAAACATCGAACCTTCCAGACTGGTGGAAGAAGGTTTCATTATCAATTTCCCTCGATTCGAACGCATGACCAAGTACTCCAAATTTTTAAATAATTATTCATTCATTTGTAACCAGCGACTATTATGATATGTGCTGATATTGTATTATTTGATATTGTGTTGATAATTCTGTTCTTTCATTTGAAGGTTCTGATCCTAATTCACTAGGAGTTCGTGCTTGAATTATTCATGCAGAAATATTCCCTCCTTACTTTTCATTCAATTTCATTTGAAAATTTTCGTCATGCCCCACCTCGACCATCTTCATCTACTCATGGTGACGTGTTAAATCTTCATGATTTACCTGAATCCAACGGATCGTTTCCTACTAATCATCCTTCCTTCCATGTATCCAATTCTAATTTCGAACCTTTTGGTCAATTGTCTCCAGCCAATCGCATCTTGGACCATTGAGAATGGGAATCTCAATGATTGAAAATTGATTTTGTCAACTGGAAATCATAATTGTCGAGTACAAGTTGAATATTCATTCTCATAAACTTACAAATTCAACTACTCGATCGTGAAAAATTGTCCCTCAGTTGAGAATTCAATTATTTGGTTGGAAACTTATGATGTGAAGTTCAAACATATATTCAGATCTGCATTCTTTTGTTCAGAAATTTATTAACATTTTTTCATAATGAATCACCCCATTAAGGATGTCATCTCTTCATTCGAATATGTTACTTGCTTTGGGAAAAGATTGATTTTCAGTCGTTAAACGCTGAACCATATGTACAGAATATCAGGTGTCCTGTGGGTAAAATTTTTTCTTGTTGTTAGAAATGTGATCCTGTTTTGTTGGTAATGCAACTGGGTGATCGGAATTCTTTCAATTTTTGCTAGACTGTCAACTATTCAATTTTATATTGACAATTAATCTTTCGGGGTTGAGAATTTAACTTATTTTCAGAGTGGAGGTATACTACACTCTCCCATTCAGCAGTTGGATAGAAAATTATCAACTTGATGAAGGAGTGACTCTTTTGATCATGAATCCAACTCTCCGATCGAATATTCACCTTTCTCATTTGGGAATTGAACAATTAGGGTGGAACTTGAACTTCTCAATGAATCGATAATTTTATTATATTTCATGAAATCAGTGTACTTTGTCGGGAATTCGTCTCTACAGTTGAGGGTGCGAATATTCATTTGAAAACTATTCTTTTGTTCCAGTTTGAGTGGTCTATATACTTTGATTCTTCCAAATTCCCACGAGAGTTCTTAGTTATCATCAATGGAGACCCTTGAAAAACAGTTCTGAAATCTTTGTGGACAGGACATAGTTCCAGGAAATGATACGGATCTCATACCTGGTTTGCATTAGATATTGAACAGAATCTCCCTGCTGCGAAGTCGTATCTTGTATAAGTTGATTTGACTCATTCCCTTTTCGAAGAACAGATCCTGAGCTTATTCATCATTTTCGAGAAGATCGATGAAATTCAGTCTGACAATACCAGAATCTGAGAGTTTTTTTTTTGTCAGTGTGAAGTGATGGCTCTGGGTTCATCGTTCGGGAATCAGTATCTAATTAGGACCGGGAAAATCCTCATTCGCACTGGTTTGATCAGAAAAACCAAGATAGTCAAAGAAAACATTCATGGACATGTTCTATATAGTCTCCTCCCTGTCATGTCGAAGACTTTTCCATCCCAAATCGTATCCTGCATCAAGATATTGAATAAGAATTCACTCGAGCCTGCCTCTACTATGACGGCATCATCAGCGGTTTCAGCAGGAAGAGGCAGCATCCCCTCTTGGAAAATAGTCTTAATCCCCTGAACGGGCTCATTAAGATAAGAATCGTAGATCTATTCCGATTACTAGGAAAAAAATCCTGCTCCGGAATTGATCGATCATTTATATATTCCTCTGGATCACAACTGGAGAAGCAGCGAGTACTTCGATATCATATGCGTGAGCCTCAAAGAAGACTTCAGTTCAATGATTCACCATCATCCTGCAAACTTCATGAATCCCTCAAGATTCAACTGATCCGTAACTAAATTATTTTTGTGTATCCTGATTAGATGCAAACCTTGCTCAATATGATATTAATTCTCATCTACTCTTGATCATGCTGAACAAGCGCTTCGGATATAGGAGATATTCTCGAGGTGAGTATTTATCAAATTATTTGCTTATACCATACTTTCTAGGAGCCTTGCTCGATTCACATTTCTTCATACTTTTACGGATTTCATTTCGAGTAGTTCGGAGTAGTAGGAGACACTTCGAACCATAAGATATCTGAAGCAGTAGGAGGTTAATACATTTTATTGACGAATTCTCGACTCTTTGATGAGCCTTTAGGACATGAAGTGAATGCTTAGTATCTCGAATTGTTAGCCGCCTACCAGGAAGTCACTAAATTATGAGCTGAAGCCGAAGCATTGTAGCAGGAACTCTTGAACTTTTCTCGCTTCCTATCAAAAGCACAAACAAAGTGATGTTCCGACCCTTCGTGAACCCCATTTGAAGCGTCCGGAAACCTGAATTCTCAAACTTCTCTGATTCCCTCTTCATTTCACTAACCAGATAGGAGGAATCATCATTGAAGGAGGTTGTCTCGCTGGACTGACCCATCAACTACTTCCTAGTCGACTCCAGCTGTTTCGCAATCCAGGTAATTGTACACTGGAGTCCATAATTCAGAACATGGAAAAGAGATTTTCTGATGAATGACATCAGCAACGCACATAATCATGCTACAGTTTTGTTTCTGAGAAGAAGGATGTGAACGACTATTATAAGTCTCATAAGGATGCATAACATTACTATCATTGTTCGAATTTTTCTTGAAGTTAATATCAATCAGTTCAGCAGCTATTGAGGTGAATTAAGCAGGTGTGTTTCCTGGTTATCTGCTATTCATCATCATCACTCCATCACTGTTCTAACATTTCATTACACGGAGACAGACACATTGATTATTCTACTCACAGAAAGTCTAGTATGTGTCGTCGATATGTTTTGCGATAGATAATTTGAATTGAATCGATTAGGGATAGCTACATGCGAATTGGGATCCTCTCACTCGAATATTGGCGAATAAGAACATCCAACAGGAGACTCTGGCAGCGAGAATTCTAGGGTCTCAATGAGGCAATCTATTTCGAAGGAAGGAGAGAGGTCAACTTTGCCTAAGGAAAATTCCACATCACCACTTCCACACTTCGTAAGAATCCGATAGTCAGTGCTGACAATTATTCCATACTGATCATGGTTTGGTTGCCAATTCAGCCGTGTGAAGTTGAGTTCTGTCAAAGATGCTCCAGATTCCCGAACAACGTCTAGCGGGACGACATAATACTTCATTTGTGACACATTTGTGAAGCCATAGACATACTTATTGATGATACAAACCCGATCCTCAATCGGACATAATTTGTCACCTACAGGCGATGAATTGATCTCAGAAAGTTGTGATAGATTCAAGGTTGAGTTTTTGCCTTGCTTCCCATGTGCAATTCAATTCCTGCCCAGAATGCATGATCTTGAAGATGCATTCCGACGACGTGTAGAATTGGATTCAATATATATCGAGGAGGCAGAGGCAGTACAAATCCTATTCTTACATTCTCATCTAGAGAAGGTACTAGATTTGTGTAGAATTTGGCCCCCCCGGTTTTTGTCAAATGTCCACGTTTTGAGACCTCCTGAACCCAAAGAACAAGTTTTTACGAATGTGTCTGTCTGTCTGTCTGTATGTATGTATGTCTGGCTGTGAACACGATAACTTTCGAAAAAATTGATCAATTCGATTGTCCTTTGGTATACTCTTTCAGTCTGGAAAAGTAGGAGTTAAGTTCGTTAGCCAGCCATTTTTGATGGAAATTCAAAAACTGAGCACATTTTGAAAATTTTTTTTATCATTTTTTTCAAAATTCGAAAATTATGTTTCGAGCTATCC
>UWOG010997466.1:3201-17451 GCA_900490065.1 Neuroterus quercusbaccarum
GAATTCATGCATCAGACAGATTGGGAGAAGATACCATTCCCAGTCACACACCCTATACTAAAGCAAGATCGTAGATATGATGTAGTTAGATGATTCTGTGTGATCACATCAGTCATTCCAGACTGTGATTGAACTGATGTCGTTGTTTTATATAATGGCATAACACGTTCTGAGCACAATCTCGACTAGTATTATGGCATATTCCCTAGGAAGAGAGCTCCATATACAAATTCCACAAATTTCCTATCAGACTTACATCAGGAAATTGTGGGGGCTCATCCACTGTCGTCAGGACATTCTCTGCCTCCCAGGTCGTGCAAAGGCATCCGCATCAGGATATCGCGTGTATACATGTGGAGAATTGTCTGGTGTTAGAGGTACTCGGGAAAAAAGCTTTCAACATCCAGAACCGATATGAGAGGATTATCTTGAAACATGGATCTTCATTGGTTGTTCGAGAGTCTGCTGGTGGGGACTCTCACCAGCCCAATGAGCACCTGTAATAAGAACTCGAAGGTGTTTCACGCATTTCGGGTTGTCCTCTCCCCGGCCGGTGATTGACGGTTTCTGTGTCTCTATACCGTTCTACCTACATTCGCACAGAGCGCTTAAACTTTGTTATAACCATGGCCTGAGTATGAGATATCCGGTCCGCGTTCATGCTCGCGCGAGAAGACCGATTCTCACTGTTAAGCGTATTCAGCATGTATGGTATAAAGCTCGATGTTTTATGATATCTGGAACTTTGGTTACGATTCGATCAAATTGGTAGTCGCGCAGTGGCTCTCAAGACGTTAAGTCGAGACATGTAAGGAAGGGAGGGAAATCTTCGAACCTTCCTGATAGAACACGTACCTTTCCTCAAGTAACATACTGTATGTGCCAGGATGAATATTGATAGATTTCAACCTGAATAGTTCATGTTATCACTGTATCAGCAGAACATATCCATCCAACCGAATCATCTATCTCATGATCTGTAACGATGTGAGACGCACAACACAAAGGATGATCATGAGCATCTACAGAAAGTATAGCAGGGAGTGTGAGCCAGGTGGAGTATGTATTTCAAATCACTCTTTGAACTTCAGGAATTAGAGTTACATATCCCGGAGTGTAGATACTGAATATTCGTCTGTTCAGATAATGCGAAAAATACAATCCTAATGTGATAAATTAGTGTTCTATCGAACAGTAGAAGTTTTCGATGATATGTGCATATAATGGTGTGCTGATTCATGGAGACTTCAACTCATTTCCTGCCGAAATTATATGATACGGATGCATTTGAATTCACGTTCAACTCGTGGACCATCAACTCTGATAAGATTACGCAAATGTAAAAAGAACGCATGCGTTCCCGACTCCTGATATACTCCTGACAATATATTCCAGTTGAATCAATATCTCAGGAGCGAATAAATATGGTAAATTGGAAAAATATTCTGTTCCTCTGAGATAATTTTCTTTGAATCTGATCAAGTGGAGTTGATGAGGGAATTTTATGAAGTATAGATGATGACTGATATCATTGCAACAAGAATTGACGAATTCCACTATAGCTTGACATTCCAGCTTCAGACGGAGAAATGTTTGCTCCCACTGTGTAACAAAACATCATGTGACATAATCATATCTTTGAATAATAATGAGTTACGTGGATCACCTAGAAATTGGATTCTTCTATGGCACATCTGTAACATCACAGAAGCAGTAATTCCTACTCAAATCCGCTTCTCTCTATGCCCGTTTATATTGTATTCTCCATGCTGATATAAGTAAAGCGTGAGTGCACGATTATACGATTCACTGTATTCTCCTTTGATTTTCATAACTATGTGTTCCATGATTGTTTCACGCTTCATCAGAAGCTCCACTTGCTCCTCTTCTACAACGTCTATTCGATCGTTCGCCTGCTTGCATGCTCTAAAGTGAGCTTCTTTGTATACTGGAATGTTCGATTTTAGTCTGTGTGTAGCGGCAACTCGATCGCGCGCAACAACAAGGTCCAAAAGCCGGTCTGCTCCCAATTTTTGAGATAAATGTTCGGGCACAGTGACCCATTGGTTTGTATTCGTGTCAAATACGATGAATAAGTCGGTCCTGTCGAACAAACGGCACAAATCGTTGATAATGAATCTTCTCATCTGCCATCCGAATATGATGTGCTCTCTTTTCAGGAGGAATACCCAACTAGAGATCATGTTTTTTCCATCGAATGTTTCAAAATTAGGGAACTGATGTTCGAACGTCACTCTTTCGACTGGAGGCATGACGCCGTTGTATCTTGGAAACAAATCTTCCAAAGTTCTTGGTTGGGAACTAATCAATTCTGTTGGAACAAACAGCGATTAGGTGGAACTTCATGTAACATATATTGGAATTATGATATCAAAGAATCAGAGGGAGATAAATGGTGGGATGATTGGGAATAAGGGAGTAGGATGATTTGTTCATGTTCTTGCAAGTGAGAAATCAAAATCTGAAATACTCTTAGAATTTATACAATCACTCCGTCCTAATCGGAGTTTCTATGTACCAGATTACTAAACGAATCGACATTCTATCAATCTAAATTTTCGCCCTAATTTTTTGTAATCAAAACAAAATTCTGCAGTTTAAATATGATTGAAAGATGTTCATCAAATTTGAGGAAATTTAGAACCACTCTTACTCAACTTGAGTAATGATTTGAAACTATATGTTATATGGTGTATCGTGAGGAATTTAGAAGGGAAATTCAATTAAAATACGAAATGATGAAGATAGTATTTTCTAACATCTTTATTCACTGATAAGCGTCAATCCAACTTCTTGAGAACTTTCTTGTTCAGAATGAAATACTCCAATTATGTAAGTCTCGATTATTGAGTATTCAATGATTTCTCAACATGAAAAATTGAAAATGCACATCTGTGACTATTCAAGGAGATTTCCAATGCTCAGTTGAAGATAGAATTGACGATTGTGATAAAAATATCATATTGATCTCATCTTTACCAATGGAATGAAGAAACACAGCAAAATCGAGCAACAGAGTACCAGCTTCCATCTGCATTTCTTCAGATAACTGATGAGAGTATGTTGCTATTCGATTATATCGAATGATGCTTATTCAGAGTGTATTCGCTTTTTTTATGAGATTATCCCGTATGGAGAATAGTAGAATCCGCGTATTCCACGTACATTATTTTGATTTGTTGATTCCCTGTACTTTAATTCTGGCCTCCTCTCGCTTCCTACATGGAAACTGTAGACGTGATGTACGAATATTATCTAATCACCATCCCCAAAAACGTATCCCATTCGAATAATTGTGTCAACATATATTCACAGTTTGAGCAAAGATTCGAGAAAAGCAGATCCTAATCGACTGGAATTCACCTCTCGCGGATTTCTGATTATGCTACACATTCGTATAACGGATTGGTATAATGCAGCCTAATACTCCTAGTGATAATCAATGCTCTAGATAGGTTTGTCAGTCCTGAACGTTGGAGTCAAATAGTCGTTATGGACACCTCCGTTCATAACAGTGTCTTAACATGCAGAAAGGAATACCTCAGTATTGAACCTGCACCTAGTTGATTTGAGAAACACTTCGGACAGACTCAGTTATAGCTCTCCTATATATACGATGCTGTGAAATCCATCATTGAGGGCGTTGTTTGCATCTTCTCCAGTAGAAAAGAGCAAAAATAATCTTCCACGCATTGTGAAAATTGCATTTCCTATTTCACCCTAAACACCCGACCAGTATCTAGTCATATTTTCCAACTCGAGGACTGCGGCTCCTTGCTCAATATATTGTTCATCACTTATTCCTCGAGAGAACATTCTCATATCTGCTTTGATAGTTCAATTCCGTTGACTCCGTACACTAATTTTCTCGTACCGATGCAATTGAACAGTGAGAATTTTGAGTCACTGCCGTCAGCAGCCTATGTGCTGATGCAATACTGATAGTGTTAATGTCTCTCTGTGCACCAGGGTCGATGATTTAAGTGACATTGTTCATCAGCTCCCTGGTTCTATATCCTCTCTCCATATTCTGATTATTGAAATAATTAACGCCATACTCCGAGGACGTATATATCCAACCTTATCTCTGATGGTGCACAGGATTCATTCTAGATGTTCAACTTGGGCATAAGAGACCGTGATGCTCATTCTGTATTTCTGAAATCGGGTGGAAAATGACTGGAATTCCTTCCAAGGTGCTGCAGTTTCCACTAGATTCCGCTGTTCAAATAATCATTATCGATTCCCGGAAAAGGTTCTAGCCTATTGATTACCCAATGATCATCATCCATAGATCCTTCGCCTTGCACACATGCGAACGAAGCAGACGGCTAAGAAAGACAGGAAGGAGTAACACATGGTCTGATTGGCGAATTAGAGGAAATAAGGATAACAGGGAGAGAATTGGAGAGACAAAAGAGGGAATTGAATGAATAATGATCTGAAGCGAAGAGATGATAGCTTCTGAACGGCAGAGTAAGAGAATTGAGGAGTTAATGAGAAGGTCTAGAAGAGGATATAAATTCCACCGGAAAATCGAGTGAAGACGATCCGAGGAATAAGGAGAGAACACGTTGAAGGACGAAAGAGAGTCGGCCGATTTTGGAGGGCATAATAAAATCAGCAGTAGTAGAGAAAAGAGATAAATATATTCGAGGAAAGTAGGGAAAAATAGTGGAAAAAACTGTATTAAGAGACAGTCGGAATAGCTATCATTCGTGTCCATATTACAATGGAGAAGAAGTTTGGCTGAAGAGTGATGAGGAGGCAGTTGAAGGAAAATGAGGAGTGATTAGATTTTATGATAGGGAACTCAAATGTCTGGACTTGCGAATAGAATGGGAAGGATCCGAGAAGAAGAAAGAGAGGCGTATATCTGGAGTTCAAAACATAGAGAGACGGACTGGCGAGAATGAGGTACTCAACGTAATAAGAGTAACAGAATTGGTTTATAGTCATGACAATATGGAGAGAGACCAGGCAAAAAATATTACAGTTATGGGGAGACGATAAAAAGTCATAGACAGCATCTTCACTGGAGAAAGAATTCGATATATGATAGGATATATAGAAGTCGGCGATGAGATGGGGCCCAGTAATTCCGGGTCATAGTCGAACTGAGAGGAGGCATCAGTGAGTACAGCAGAGTAAGAGGAAAGAAAAGGAAGTAGAGGGAGGAAACAGTCAGATAGGAAGAGGAAGTACAAGAATGATATGGAACAGGAGTAATCTAGAGTTGAAAGAGAGCAAAAACTAAACTTGTCAATTGAGTAGTTAAAGGGGTGCTGGAGAATACATGGGATCAGATGTGTACTGAAGGATTCAGAGCGGAGAGAAAGTAGAGATGGTGAGACAGCAGATGCTCCGAGAGTGCAAAGAGAATGGAAATGCGTGAGAGGGAACTGAAGGAAAAAAGGAATAAAGAAGGCAAAATATGACAGGAGATGAAGAGACCATGATGAGACCTAGGAAAGGCAGAGACTAAGGATGAAATAGTAGTGCAAGATAGGAGTAAGAGAAGCGAGTCAAGGATGCATATGGTCAGAGTTAAGTGATAGGGATAGATGGGAAGGATTGGGCTACTTTTTAAACTTTCATATATTTTTGCTCCATTCGAGGATTAATCAAAATGAACCAGAATTTTCCTCTTCAATCGATATCCCTGAGTTGAGAATCAGCCTTCTGAGTAGCGAGAAATGGGAATAGAATTCTCTGAGAGTCTGTCATCTATGGATCCAGTGTTCTCTGCATATTTGAAGTGGATAATTCTTATTGGCTCATTTGTCCTCCTTCCTCGCCTAGCCTTCACCCTGATGCACACATAAATCGTACACGCTCGTTTAGAGACCTAATGTAATAAACCTTCAATATCAAAGTAATAATCATTGATAATCATTGACAAAAGATTCGAATTTTTTCTAATATATTCTTCCTTCAGAATTTCAGCGATTTTTTTCAATATTAGGCTCTAACGCATCAGATTACATGAAATGAGTGGAGGGAAAAATCAGATGGAAAACTTACAGAAACTCGTAAAATGTCAGAATAATAACTACGATTATCCGAATTATAAATAGCGAATATCATTGTTTATTGCGATTGTTCTTGGCAGTTGCTATTCTGGTTTGACTGATGAGAGTCATACGTGAACATGAATTCTCCGCGTCAGAGTTAAAAGTGAGTGTTGTTTTCTCGATAATCTCGATGCTTTCAGTGGATAAGTTTTGATTTTATAGAACTTCATCAGGAATGACATATTGTTTCTGGATAAGGGATCCTGAACGAATATCGTATTCTAGTAGCTACATAGAGAAACTCAAATGTTCCTGATGGAAAAATTTAGAAAAAAGCGAAATGTTTCAATCTACTATATCTTCGAAGATATCAATATCATGGTGTATCGAGAGTTGAGGGAGGAATTCGAAGATCTGCTGGAAGCAGACCTCTTCACGTACCATACCAGATATGCATAGGGAGTGCGGATTTCGGAATCTTATATGTCGAATACTCCTTGTTCTACATTTTTTGAAACAATTTCTGAAAATACGTTTTCCTTCATAAAAATGATTACTATCAATCTAATGTAATATAGAAGGACAGGTACAAAATTATACAAAGATGGGAAGATTTTTTCAAGATGTGTCCCAAGGTTTACTTGGAAGTGTCAAAATACGTTTTGAAATGTTCCGCGAATAATTTCGCCTATAAGACAACTTTTTCACTTTCGATTATTTTTGGGGGGCTTACAATGCAATTAGCAGAAATCTTCAAACTTTTGTATAGTTTATTAACTCTCCTCCACGTTTTTGAAGGAAAAGAACAAAATTGCAAAATATTCAAAAATGGATTCATGTCACATAACGATAATAAATCCAGAATTCCTCGAATTCTTTTCAAAAAATATGTCTTCAACACACGTTATTCGTTCGAATAGATGAAAATTAGGTTATAGATATTTGAGTAGATCACCATTTATTATCTTTGTTGGGAGGAGAACGATTTTCGGAATTTCGTTTGAACGTTATTCGCTTTAGAGTGTACAATCAAATTCTTTTCTAGGTTGAGTGAGTCTCCAGGAAGTTTCAGACAATGTCGCTCATTGCTAGCTTTCCATAATCGCAACAACAACTGATTACATTCCTGCATAGATGAGGCACTTCCAGCTGATGCGCAAAATTGTGTGTATTGTATTCTCGAGTTCAACAACTATCCCTAACGATCCAAGGATATTTGATGTAATGGAATCATATCTTACAAAGATCTTCAGCAACTTGGATGAGATCCTATCTTGAGGAATGATCCAGGAATGTGGTTCACCTGATTGTTGGTGTTTCTTATGAAATTATATTATCAGCTGAGAGTCAATAGTTTTTTGTGTGATAGGAATGATCCAGGGATGTGGTTCACCTGATTGTTGGTGTTCCTCCTGGAATTCTATTATCAGCTGAGAGTCAGTGGTGTTCTGTTTTTCATGATTCGAATCATCATTCATAATCAGCACTGAATCGTTATCAAATATGGCTCTCTGGAAAAACGCTCAATTGTGAATTCTGCTAGCAACTTTGTTACAAACCGTGGTTACTCGCTCAGCGCCTTCAAGATGAAGACTCAGTTCACGGAAGATTCCGGTTGTTGTTCCTCATGCTTTGTCGCAGCGAATAATGACGGTATACGTCAGTGTATACATGTGTGAATTCTGCCTTAATAACGTCAATGCTCCGTTCAATCGATGTGTCACGATTGTGTATTTTTTTCACTTCATCACGTTCCACACGGTCTGTTTCATAGTTAGCCTGATCGCATGCTGCATTGTGGGCTAATTTCGCTCTTGGATGGTTCGATCTTAGCGAGAATCCAGCAGCTACTTCATCGCGAGCTTGAACGAGTGGGAGAAGACGGTTCGGACCTAATTTCCGGTATTCATCTGGATGTAGAGTAACCCATCGGATATTATTTGTGTCATATACGATGTACTTGTCGTGTTCATAGAAGATAGAGCATGGATCTTGAATTTGAATCCCATCCTTCACGCCAACGATTACATGATCCCTTGCTACAAAATTCAGGTAAAGATAGTCCCAAGGATGAGCCCTAGTGTCATCATCAGGTTCAAATAACGGATTCTCGAACTCTAAATATAGCAGACGTTGTCTTGCTAACTTTGACCGCAACTGTAGACGACGGAGCCTCGTATATTGTGATCGTAAATCATGGAGACGTTGCTTTGGGAGATCACGGATAGGAGGCAAGACACAGTTGTATCCAGGGAATAATTCCTCAAGAGAAGTAGTTATTGAAATCGTTGTTCCTGTAAGAAAGAAGGATTATTGCAATATTGATGTCCAGAATAGATCCCATATTTATTCGAAAGTATGAATGAGGAGGGAGGAAATTAGATGATAGTGGGAAAAATGAGGAAGAACAATCTTCCATATTTTTAGCTTGCCTGTATGTTCATCTCACATTCTGTATATCAATTTTCCTGTATGTGCGTATCTTGTTAGCATGATAAATCACAAAAGCCTTATGAATATACATTGAGCTTCAGCACTTTTTTTCAATGCATGAGACGGAAGGTTGAGTTTTTCAAACAGTTCCAAGAGAAATGTAAGAATCGATATTGTTCACATCGAAAATTCGGGAACATATTTCACAAATCATTTCGGTTATGAGACGCATAATTTTTGTTCCTAATAGTGAAACTTGTTATGAAGAATGGAAAAGAATTGCCATTTATCCGGCCCATTTTTGCGATATTTAGGTTGATAATGAGGAAAAAATCATGCATTAGAACACATGAACAAATTCCTCGTGTCTGACATTCCTTAATGAACAACAGAGAATACTGGGAGAAGGTTGGAAATATCACGTTTTTAGAATGAGATCAGAAAATATGATATGAATATCAGTCACAGATAAAACCACTAGTTCTCATATAATTTTCAAGAATAAAACGTTGAATAGAATGTTAGTTATGAACATTTTTCACTGATATTAGATCTGGGAATTTACTTGGAATATATTTTCTGATTGAATGCTTCGTAAATGAGGGAATTCACGAGTAAATGATCTCAGATGTCATATCTCATATTCAAATGAGGAATATAAAATGACACAATTATGTTCTTATCGATATTATAACTATCATGAATTTCTGTTCTATATGGACAAGAATGGGGCAACGGAAGAGAGTATTTCCTGGATGAGAATCATGAGAACGATATTTTTTCATTTTCTATTCACCAATATGATAACAGAAGACGAAGAACGCGGACAATAGAGTACCATCCGTGATCTGCATTTTTCAATGCAGTAAATGAGAGTATGTGACAGTAGATGACAGTGAATGAAACTGATTCATATAGGGATAGAATTTCTTACAAGTTTTTCCCATATGGAACTAGTATGCTCCACATATTCCACGTCGATGAATCCAGTTAGCTGATACCCCCCTCTTTTTTTCATGCCTACTCCCCTTACGCTATCGGAAATTGTACACGTGAAGAATGGATGGAGTGTAGACGCTATCTCTCAAGAACATACGTCGTTCGAAAAATGATATCAACATACGCTCACAGTTCATGGAATGATTCGAGAGAAACAGATTTCAATTGACCTTATTTCACATCTCCCGAAGCTTCAATCATGCTTTACAATTGTACGAAGACCTTATGTAGTGATGCTTTTTCATCTCAGTAATAATTATTGATGATCATCAGCAACAGATGTGTGTCTTTTTCATTTATATATTTCATCCTAATTGATTGTAATTATCTCAATGATGAATTTCTGGATCTTGAGATCACCTGAGTTTTGTGAAAGGATATGATTGGGTGAATCATAACAGAAAATTATTGAACTCAGATGGTAGAGGAGAGACAGCTGTGATTTGATTGAGGTCTTTGCTACCCTCATTCTCCATGTGTATGATTCTGACGGGAGTTTTCTTCCGAAAATTTTGTTCCCATCGTAGTATTTTAGTTTTGTCGCAATCCCAGATGTCGAATTTTCATGATGTTCAGAATATAAATGGTTTGCACATTTCTCCATGGTTCTCAATACTATGATTCATGTTTATTCATAGTTGATTCCTTCCAATTCCTACAGCTATCTTCGTTTGACTGCTGTTAGTCATACACGAATTCAAAATCTCCGGATGTAAATTGAAAGATACAGTACTTTTCTTGGGTGATGCTCGAGTTATTTGTAGTTGGTATTTCAGTAATGATTACACACTTTACTTTCGCCACTTCCTCGAAAGCTTTGAAGAGCACGACTCCTGATTCCAACCAAAGTTCTTGAAGGTCGGAGAGAAGTTCTTCTATCTTCCAAAGACCCGCTTAATCGATGTCGAATCGGAATTCGAAGCTGGAATTATATAAACTGGATAACTTCCACTGGATTTCGGATCTGCTGATTGAAGACAAGTTAGGTGAGGGTATTCTTCAAGACTGATTTGATGTTTGAAGCGTTTTGAAATCAAATTTGGAATAAAAAAAGCTTGAAGATGTAGTTCGAAGTTCGGACCAAACCTTCATGAGAACACGATGTTGACTGATTCACGAGACGTTATCAAATTACTCATTCCAACCCCTAGAGGAACAACATGTCCTATGATACGAGAGAGTTCGAGACTTCGAGCGAGGAACTCAGAGATTATGGACACTTCTGAGCCTTGATCGATGAATGCCTGGACAAATTCTGTCTGACCAGATGACGTTGTCAGATTGATCATTGCTGTTGTCAAGATAACCGATGACGATTTCTCATGAGAAATCACTACATTTGATAGTCTTGATTGGAAGAACTACTTAACGTTGTCGGGAGCTCAGCTATTGTGATCTTCATACATATATCTGATGCCTGCCCCCGACTTGTAGCACTCGCTCCGCTCGTGTTCAAGGATGTCGAGGCAGGCACAGCAGGCGGAGAGTGAGTGAGCTTCGCGTGTATCCAAGATAGGCGTCAGAGAGAAAAACAAAAAATTTAACGTAACTATACAACGGACTGTCTGCTGAAACCTGGTGGTATTTTTTATAATGATGGAACCTATAATAAGTGAACTTACTTCCGAACGGCTATAGAGGAGAATAGTATACAGCACACGAGCAGGGATTTGGGAGCCCTCTCAGTGTAATATATCATTCTTTCGGTTGTACCGACTGGATTTGAATCTGCGTACATGACATCAGATAATAAGTTTCACGCCCGGAAGAGAACTTTCTTCGGTGTTGCTTTCTCGTAGATAGCACTTCGGATGAATGTTTCTTCACAGGTTGCTCTACAATTACGTTGACGTTGACTGTTGCGGAAATCAACCAAGATCGGAAATTTTTAGTTCAGCTAATCGACCAAATTGTGAAAAATATGCATTTCTTTTATACCAGATTTTATCTCCTAATGCGGCAAACTTATTTGGTTTGAATTCCTCGCCAACAGAGTCATGACTGAGAAAAAAAAATTTAGAACCGAATGTGATCCGAATGCTTCGCTAGGAACTCATGACTTCCTCATTCTTTGAATCTTTCATTATATAAAAAATGAGCTCCAGTTCAGTTCGATTGAATCCAAATCCCTTCAAAACATGAATTTGTTCAACTTCCAGTGAATCTGACTTCTGCTCTGGATTTGAATCTGATCTGAATACATGTAGACCAATTAGGGAGATGAGGATGAATACAGGACAACGAAGTTGTTCGAAAGAACATTATTGGAAGCGTTAGCCGAATCATTCAGAATGCGAACGAAGACATATGGAATGAAAGGTTACTTCAAAACACAGCGGAATTATTCACAATGACTTCCGTATGGAAGAGCAGAAACATCAGGAGGGAGTGTGATTCTGAAGGGCTAGAGGATTAAAGACCATCCTTGAGTGAACATTCTGATTCTGTCACAATGAATCTTGAAAATCACCTTGAATATTCTACGACCTCATTCCAAACTATCTGGACCTTGAATCAATAATTCCGAAGCTTTGTACATGGAAACGATTTTTCATTCCAGATTCAGATACTGTTGGATGGAAAACCTAACGTGAATGATATTCTAATTTCAGGATTCTTTAAAGGTCCTCGTCAATGATGACATGTGAGTTTGCACAATGCTATATTCTCTCATCCGATATAGTTGAGTGATCCTCTGCTTTATATTCAATTTTCAATCATACAGCCGAGAAATGAGACAATCTATATGAAAAACGACTAAAACATACAGATGCATCTTTTCAAAGATATGCAGTGGAAAAAAGTAGTTATACGCAGAATAGAATTAGAATTCTTGAATTAAATGAACTATACGCATGAAGATTGAAATACATTTGAATTATGCCTGATGATTTGTGAATACTTTCGTTCTAACGATTTTACATATTTCTGTCAATTTAATTTCATAATGATAGAATTGTACAGTTAGTTGAACAAAGCTTTGAGAATCAATTATCTGTTTGAAATCTATTGTGAGATTCGTGAGTTTCATCTCACTATTGGTTGTATCACATGACTTACTACGCTTTCCATCCCAATCATTATGGAACTCTCAGACTGTACAATGTAGTTCTCGCCACAGTCTTCAGGATTAATTCTAGACATTGTGTCAGTGAATTTTTCATTTGGAGTCTCATCCTCCCAGATTATCGAACAAATTGAAGCATCTTTGATTTTTTTATTATTCATTCTCCAGTTACAATTTTGAGAAGACCTAATGAAGGATATGGTGAGCAATAGGAAACATGTAAGGATGAGATCCTCATGTTTGTATTCCAGGTTATGATGCTAGTAATTCCCGTTGTGCTTGTCGGAATTCCATAGATTGGAAAGTTGCTTTATGGGAAATTCTCTACTGGTGAATTCATGACATTGATTTTTCTGGAGTCAGATGAATTTCGTTTGATGCTCTCAAGATTTCAGCACTTGGTAATCAAACTTAAACACGAACATTTCCATGCGAAGTCTACTGTTTTTGATTTTTCTAGTGAGTAATTTTTCTATAACTGTTGATGCAGGATTGAAGAATTATTGATCCGATTCTGTGAATGTATCCTTTCGATCATCACCGCTTTTCTCATAAAAGTTTTACCAGCTAGAGGAATTTTTTCTGATATTGTAACGAAATCTCATGTGTTGCGATTCTATTGAACAAGAATCTTCAGAAACGTGGATCACTCGATTCCATTTCATCACAACAGATTTCAATCATAGGTGCTCATCACAACAGATTTTTATCACAGATGCTATCAAGTAGAATTTCTGACCAGATTTTTTCACCATATATATCTCAGTAAGATATTCCGTGCGACGAGATTTAGCTGCATAATTTAGCTGATTGCTCTCCAGAAGAACACTACTGACTTCGAGACAAAATCTCATGTGATGAGATTTTATTTCGGAGAGAGGTTCAGAAATCAGCATCATTCGGACATTTGTGGTCTACTCAAGTTCCTATCATCGTATATGAAGGCCTTATATTTTTTGTAGGAAGAACTGAATGATTATTCATAATAAGTAATTAATCTTAAGTCCAAAATGGCTCATTTCAAAAATCTTTGAGGAACCAATTTGGCCAGCAACCTTGTCATAATCCATGGTTTTTTTGTATATCCCCTATGGAATGACAACATAGTTCAAGCACGGTTCTGGTTGAAGTTTCTTGTACTTCTTCTCAGGTGATAACCATTAAATACATCTGTATATACATGAGCATATTCTCCCTTAATCACTTCGATGCTCTGATCAATCGTGGTAACACAGTTGTTTATTTTATCCACTTCTTCGCGTTCTACGCGGTCTGTTTGATGGTTTGCCTGCTCACATGCTGCATTGTGTGCTAATCTATCTCTTGGGCTGTTTGTTTTCAGCTTGTGTGCAGCAGCTACTTCATCGCGAGCTTGAACAAGTGGAAAGAGACGTTTTGGACCTAATTTCCGATAGTCATCTGGATGCAGAGTAACCCATCGAAGATCGTTCGTGTCATATACGTTGAATTTATCGTGTTCCGCGAAAATGGAGCATGGATCTTGAATTTGATCTCCATCTTTCACACCAACAATGACATCACCCCTTGCTACAAAATTCAAGTGACGGAATGCCCAAGGAGGAGGAGCTCTACCACTACAGAGTCCGGGATTATTGGAATTCACGTGTAATGAATGTTCACTTGATGACCCTGACAGTTGTCGGAGACGGAGTTTATTCGAATATTTCCGCCAAAGCGATAGGAAACTCCCTTTTG
>UWOG010997729.1:0-10864 GCA_900490065.1 Neuroterus quercusbaccarum
CATCGTTTTGATAAAGGGTCACAATGGACGCGAAGCCCGGAAATTGACATTTTGCGAGATACCGGAGACAGGATATCAGCCTCAGAATCTGACGAACAACAAGGTATTGTCAAGTATATCGAAGCTGAGCAAGAAAATGTTCAACCCGTTACAAAGTCAAAAGTTATAAATCTACAATCAATATTTGACAAAGGTAGAACCGCAAGGAAAACTCCGCCTTTTCTCGAGATGGTAGAGGTTCTCTTTCTATCAAAATATATGGAAGCACAGATGAGAATGAGAATTTCCTGTACTCAGCTGTGCTCCCAGTCATAACACAGTATTCGAGTTTGAGTGGAATGAGACTCAGTTGGACGTTTTTCCACGACGTAATTATGAACCCGATGAGGACGAAATTTCTTCGATCCTCAGAACTTTTACCCAGACATTTTTGCCTAATTTGAACAGGAAAATGGAGGGAGTGTGTCGGTAAAGTAGAAAGTTTGAAGAGGAATTCAGTAAGTGAATGATTCATGAGTATGTTTTCGAAATTTTTGACAACGATCTCAAAATAGTCGCTACAAAGAGTGTCAGAAGACTGAGAGGATCTTCTGAAGAGTGTGGCAAGAGAAGCCAGAGAAAGAGAATCGTCAGCCTTGAAGCTTTATATTCACAAAGATTTATAAATGATGCTGCGTCACATGCAGACGACAATGAATTCAGAACTTTGTAAGCCGATGGAGCGTTAGTGACATTTCTTAGAGCAAACCTGGCAAAAATCAGTATGAGGTGAATAGATAAGCGATACAAAATTCAAGTGCTAATGATGCCGTAGTTAGAAAGGAAAATCCTCCTCGAAAAAAAACAGTGCTACTTTGATAATTATGCAATCACTGGAACATCCGCAATCGTATATGTGAAATTTGCTCGATCATATAGCTAGGAAAATTTATAAGCAAAATTTTCGGCATCCACCAACTCGACACTGCAGACCATTAGGATACAATCATGGATTAGAGACAATTGCTTCCGCTTGAGCTGAAGGAGCACGGGTCGAAGATGGAATACATATGTTGGGAACAACCAAAGTGGAGATTGAACTCAATTCCAGCCGTATTCGACATTGTCTGCTAATGACGATGTTCGACGCAAGGTAGCGTAAGTCATCAAGAATACGAAGTACGCAAGCGCCTGCTACGTTTGTGGTTCTCCACCCTAGGAGTTGAACGACTTGACCGAGATCCAAATCGAACCTTTTGATGAGTATGCTCTCAAATTCGGTATCTCGCCATTGCACGCTCGAATCAAGTGTATAAAGTACATTCTTCACATTCCCTACAACGAAAATAGTAAACAATCTTTGACGTTTCTTCAAATATTGAAAGGTCACCACTTGAAGAGAAAATTTCGATTGAACTCTGACGCACCGATTCGTTTTCATCCTGAGAGTTATGAACTGAAATTTTATGATCAATCCGCGAAATTATCGCTCATTCGCACATTAAACCAGTAGAAATTGCAGTTCAGAAGTATTCTTGGTACTACACTCTTCACGGTGCACAAGGTTTCATAACATGGTCATGAAATAGTGAGGAATTTGATTCTTCCGATTGGGATGTTGGCGAAAGCGGCGTTCATCTAGACGTTCAGTCTCAACAACTTGCGGAAAATTTCTCGTGAATGTGAAAATGCAGACATTTTTCACGAGCCACTAGAGACATCGAACTCATTAATCACAAACCTGAGGCTCGAACTGAAGAAAAAACACCTCCCAGTGAGTGATAGAGTTGGAAAGCTGTTAATATGTACATTATTCTAGAATTTCAAAACTAGAATATCCTGACACTCTTTTTGAATAAACTCTAGTCTTCAGAATTCCTCATATCAGCATCTTCATACGAATTCATTCATCATTGGCCAGTAACCTTCTCCTTTCCTTGAATTCTGTTTATTCAGACATAGAAATCGCTGCTAATGACTTGTTATATTCTAGAATGGCTCCTCAATCCATGCCACAGTTATCAGTAGTTGTTGTTCTTTTGTATATTTGAAGAATCTATGAATGAAATTTTGTTCAACTTCAGAATCCCGGGAGTAATCGAACGTCTAGAACAATATATGAGGAGGTACGTGCATACATTGGTATTCAAGACGAATTTACTACATAGCAGCTTTTTAGTCAATTGGTTCCACTGTGCGCCCCTATTTCAAAAATCAAAGCTCAGGTCATCCATGTTTTGTTAGGTTGTGCAAAGATAGTTCAGGTTATGTCAGATTGGGTTACGTTTCATTACATTAGGTGAGCACAGCCGATGAGTCGTAGATATGGAGTGACAGTCAAATAGGGAGAAAATTGAAAAAAGTAGTGAACAGAACATCAAAAATCATAGAATTCATGAGCGTGTTGGAGAAGTGGTAACGTAAAGCGATCAGTGCTCAGCCTCTTTCATAGTCCAAACAATAAGAGACAATACCATTTGAATATTAGTGATCTAATATCGAATGATTATCACACACTTCATCGATATTGAAGAATTCAATCTCATAAAATACATATAACTCATGGTAGGGAGAAGGAACGGATAGGTCTGATTTGTGCAGGTCGGAACAGAGGAAGATCAATCAAGAAGGGATTCTTAGATCATTATCGACGGGAGGTTTGCAGGTCAAGTACTGGTGAGCCATACTGTCACACACACGTGGAAAGCAAACTGAATTCTTGTGGTTTTTGAACGGTTCAATCGATACGTCCGGAAGAATTCTCGAGAAACGTTCTCACATCCAAGCGAACACTCCTCCTGATAGATGTTTCTTTCCACTTAGAATGATCAAGATTGTAGGAGCGATCGAAATCCGGGTTACCCTATTTCTATTTTTCTTGATCAGAAATATAATGATTTTTTTCATGAGAGATTTCATTTTGTTCAATTTCGTTACGTTGGTGATAGTTTGATGAACAGATGTTTAAAATTTGAAATCAAAGTATTGATGCATCACGATTCTTGAGCTAGATGGAGTGAATATTATTGATAAATTACCGTCTCTCGAAGATACAAAGTTCCTCCTTGATTACAAAAATGGAGAAAAAACACAACTTCTCGCAGAGAGGAAAGAATCAAAATACGATTTCCTGTAAGGATGCAGTTGAGAACATTTGAATGATAACTGAGCACGTGGCACATATGGGTCGAAAAGATTTCGTCCTGTATGGATGTGAACATGAATGAGAAGGCTCCTATTAACAAGCTCTCATTAATGATATGAAAAGTATCCTTATGGAAGGGTGCTCCTGGTATGCATCACTATAGGATGATACTGGAGTGGAAAAGCCTAATTATAACGATTTTCTTGGATCCTCCGCTTGAGGTCTTCTCCGGACTGATTCCAATTTCATATCCATGGAAGAAGTGACCTACGACTTGCATAGTGATCAACGGAATCAGAAAAATGGAGGGATAGGAAGGTTGCCAAGGGCGGAAAGAACCTAGTCGCTCATCGTACTCAATGGTGCTAAAGATTCAATAACATGCTCTATAACTGCAATAAGGAATGTCACCTTCTCGACATACCGGAATGATACCCTCTAAGCCAAAGTCAAATAGGAATAATTCGAATGGATCAAACGTTATATCATATGGAATCGACGAACCCTACGGAATTTCATGAAGAATGACGTGCATTCTCTCTCCAGGAATTTCTTAACGGAAGTGTTTTCCTCCATTCATCCTGAATCCGGATATTCAGGAGGGAGTTTTCGAGATGGAAAAAAAACCTAATGCGTTTCCACTCACTTATGATAATCAGGTTGAGGCTAAATTGTTCTGAACCTTTTTCTGCTCAATTGTACCAAAATTTCCATCTGCCTACTGCTTTCCGCTTCCTGAGCATTTGGAAAATAAATCAAAGTTGCATACGCTTGTTCATGGGAATTACCACTTGTGAAATCATTTTTCGAAGTCTGAGCTCCTCTTGCCATTATAGAAAGATTTTATATGCATGAAAAACTACTAGGACGAAAAAAATTTTTGTTGGGGTAACTTTGTCTTGGAACTCCTGCAGAAAGAATCATCCACTGATGCCTCGTCCTGTATGCGGAAGTTCGAATGAGGTCTTCAATGTTAATCAGTTAGGAGAAATATCAGTGTTACGTTCTGTTATCGGTTTGACAGTGCAACGACTATCATTTCGAATGCTTTCATTTTCTTGATGATTCAGCGTATATTTTTCGACTTTGCATGATTTGATGTTCAACTTTCATGACTATTGGCAGAGCGTTCTGCTAATCAAATCGGAAGCTACTGATTCGTATCTTAAGTTATCAATCGGCAAAATATTTCATCTTATATGACTATATTTATTATCGATGTTGATAATAATTCACCATTATGAGTAATAATGATATTGATTATTACGAATACAGCTGTTGAATAGGAATTGAGAATCTTGTGTTAAATCTAGTTTCCTCCATTCTGTTGTTGTATTCAACAATCTCATGATCTGGCTAATAACACTAGTGTTATTTCTGGTTCGCAAAAGTAATCGATTCGTGGAAGAAAGTCCTGAGATTTCCTTGCAGGGTCTTTCACGCTATACCACTGGTTGGAAAGCCAGCATTTCCGAGTCTCTTGCGATGGGATGTAAGTGAGGTCTGGTTGTTGTCGATGCGTGTATTTTGAGTCGTATAGCAGCCTCGGAGGAATAAATGGCTATCGCGACACCAAACGACTCCCTCTCAATTATACCAGAGTAACGTCATTCCTTGATTGTGTTGTCAAGATAGCCATCTAGCGTTGTTGACAGTGCATTGTACATCTGCACTCTATGAATGTTGCATAAATCTAAGTACAAGTGAGATTGATGTATCATCAACTCCTCGAATTTTCCTCGAACAGCTGATTGATCGTCATCATCAACAACGTTGAGCAAGATGATGTTGCATGCAACAACCCTCTGATAAATGTTGATATTTCACCTGAGATAATTTTCTTCAACATTTAAGCTGCATTAGTGAAAGTAATGTCCGCGCAATATTTGCTTACAATATGTCTCATACTCTATCAGATAATAAAATTGATTTTTTTCCATACTGTTTCGAAGAACCTGAATTTTCCAATGAACATCCAGTTATGCTTGAAATCATGCAGTTTTCCTGCTTCCAGAATGGTGAATGGTCAGTAGTTTTCATTCAACGGTCCTACTCCTCTTATATAGTCATCAGTTACTTATGGTTCATTGCTCATTATTGAGAATCTATTCAAAAATGCATGCATGAGCTTCCTTCGATTCCTTCCTGGAAGCCAATGAGCTTGAATCATCAGCGCCTCATCTGAAATTGTTCATATCATCACAAAGATCACTTTTGCGTCAAAGTCTTCTTTTATGTTGAAGAAACTACATAATGTGGTCCTGAGTTCCGACTAGGAAATTTCTATTATTCGATGATGCGTCCTAAGGCCGGTAAAGATTCAGGGTGGTAGTTTGGCTCACGTTTATGTATAGATTTCAAAACGCTTCAGGACAGCCAGTTTTTACGTTGGGTTACACGTGCTGGAATTCCTCAGCTTCTTGAGAATGACCAGTACATTTTCTAATTCGAAATAACATACAAGAAGTATTTTTCCAATATGACACTGCTCTATGCGGATATAAAATGTATACTGTGGTCGTTATGTTTCATGCTGGAACGTTGATTTCGTCATTCTTAGATATTTACATCTGAAAGGTCGAAGTTCCATGGCTTTAGGAATTGGAAGATGAGAAGATACAAATTTTATCCTTCAATAGGTTGAATCTCACTTTACAGGAACTCTAGGAAGGGAATAGCGTCATATATGAGGAAAATCATCGTTCTCTGAATATGATTTTCAAAGAATGAGCTCATAACTTTTGTGTTACACTTTGATAAGTCATAAGTTATTTTGATCCAGTGCAATTGTTTCCAGTCGAATTGTTGTTTCCATTGTAGGTATAGTCATTCATTAAAAAACTCCGTTTTATTCTCATTTGTAATTATTCCACCCTGACTAAAGATATATACGGCTTCATGAGGAAATTAACTCAAGGAAAGGTACCTGAAACCAGGTTGAATCATCGCAATCTGAGGCTTGGACAACAAGATTTTTTTCTCACATCAATTTCTTTTCTGTATTAAATGGAGAATGAGAGATGAATTTTCGTTCCAAAATAAATATGTCCAATATAAATCAATCCACGTTCCAAGTTTTGCTGTAATTTTCCATTCTGTGCTTCCCGCAACTTTTTATTCAAATTTTCTCATGTTTTTTGATAACTTGCATCTTTGTTATTTGATGCCATGGGAAATCATATCGTTTCTATCTCATTTCGTTCATTCATCCATTTAATATTTCTTCGAAACAAAATTCATGCTATGGTTGTGGATTTACACATTGAAGATTCGAATCTTCATATTGAAGGGCCGTTCCATCATAAATATGAATAATCAATTTTTCGTTCCGTGATTTCAATGAAGCATCACTGAATGTAGAAAAATGACATTTTCAATATGAGGAATCATTCTTCAACTCAAATTCCGGAAGTTCTTCGCATTGGAACGAAAAAATCTCAATGACCAAGCTTGTAGCGCCATACGTGTCTGACCCGCGAGTTTCAAAGAAGTTCTGAGAGATGATTTAGGTTTGTGATTCACACACAGAATACTCTATAACTCTTTTGGATTGCTATCCCTGAGAGTACTGGACATTCCAAAATTTCTTCTGTGGTCATTCCTACAACTGCGCCGCTATTCATGTTTATCTTCACTCGTTCTGAGATCCCGAGGTTAGATTCAAATATTGGACGGAGAAGCGTATGTTTGCTCGATGGTTTGAATAATATTGCACATACATCGCCATTTGACGTTGATAATACAATTTGTTCTCCGGTTGGCATAGGATTAAGGACATGATTTTTTGTTCTCAATCCAATTGGTCTATCTGGAGGAAAAGCGTATTTTCGGAGTTCGAATATTTTATTCGGATATTTGTGTGGACTGAGTCGAATGGATTCAAGATCTTCGAATCTATATCCAAGTACACTCGAGAAGAATTGGCTGAGAAGAGGAATGTCGGACTTGTCGAGAAGATTTGGATGAACAAATTTTCGAGATATGGCAGGATCATGAGTCGTTTCTGGACAATGTCTGTGAGAGGATGAAGACGGAGCTTCAAAGCGATGAACACAAGGACCATCGTCACCATAAGGATAACTCTTTGACGGTGAACTTGACCCTGGAAAAATTGATACAGGATTACCTTTTTGTTTCTTAAATACACTCAGTTGTATGTTTGTATATATCGAGCTGTAGATGAGGTTGTAATGGAGAGGCCTGAAACTATTCACGCCTATAATTTCATTTTTTGAATAGATGGGGAATGAACGGTATATGCTTCAATCATATTCAATGATTTTGAAAGAATCAGTACGCAATGATAGAACTACAAAATTTGATAAATGCGAGAATTTCCTCAAATGAGCATACATAAAAAGTTCATTAATCAATTCAGAGAGGATGCTTATTTCATTCAACACGACTGATAATGTCATTTTGACTTTTGAATCACTTGCAATTCGCCCACGTATCTCACTGAGGGAACCTGAAATCTTCTCAATCTGATACATAACATCTGAAATCATCCAGAAATCAAATTTTCTCTCACACTAACAACGTGTTGGAACATTCGGAAATCAATTCCAACCCTTTGGTTTGATGCAACTTGTATGAAGAGAATTAATAAAAGTTCCACAATTCTAGATATGCATCGAGTTTTTATCTAGAAATACGTCACGATCAAACTTCTTCTCAATGGATCAAGATGAAACGATATTAATTTTGTGAGATTTGATTCAATGTTATGAATTTTGTCGGTGGGATTTTCGGAATGTATGAAAACGTGATAGTCAATTTGGAAAGTTATTCAATAATATTGGTTGAGGAAATAATTAAATGAATACAGAGTGGAAATGAAAACCAAGTGCGAAAATTAAATCGGACTTTTCCACGCTGTCTCAAAATATTATTCACGGAGAGAAAAATCGTGGTGTACATACTTGATACTCCATAACTTTTTGCTACTTGTTGATGGCTCATTACTGGACATTCTTCTATTTCTTCTTCAGTCAATACCTCGACCCCGCCGTTATTCATGTTTATTTTCGCCCTTGCGGGCAGTCCTGAGACAACTGTACATACTGCACGGAGTATTGTGTGTTTGCATGAGGTTTTACCCAATATTGCATATACGTAGCCATTGGGCGTCGATAATACAATTTGTTCTCCGGTCGGCATTTTTTTCAGAGCACGATTATTTATTCTTATTCCAATCGACATATTTTGAGGGAAAACGTAGATACGGAGTTCGAATACACGATTCGGACTGTTGTGAGGCCTGAGACGGATGAATGGTAGCTCTTCAAATCTGAATCCAAGAACGCTGGGGAAAGCTTGCCTGAGTGAAGGAGACCTTGACCTCGCACGAGCAGTTACTTCAGCAGGTAGTTGGGAACTGGCAGAAGAGTGAGTCGTAGCGAGACGGAGAGTCGTGTCTGGAGAATTTCGGCTAGGAGATGGAGAAGCAGGTCTACAACGATGAAACCCCGAATAAGTGTTATCATCAGGCAAACGCTTGGACTGTGAACTTAATTCTGGAATGAAAAATACAGGTTTACATCGTCGCTTTGAATAATCGCATAGTTGTAAGTTCACATATAAGGAATTGTGAGAGAGGTTGTCATTTCTCATGTCTCATTACAAGGTCATGATCCTCTACCTGATCGAGGTATTGATGATAGATTCGTACTTCATCTATCGAGCTAAGGGTGAGTCGATCGATTCTTCATCAACAGAAGAAGTTTAGCCTGAGAGCTGTGTATAGAAGTAAATATAAATCAGTGCATGATTGTTGCATCAGCAGCGAAAAGTCATCAGACGAGTATTCTCAGTTCATTTATTCACGGAAATATCACTGAACTGTGTTTCCGTACTACAAATGTACTGAATGATTTTTATGAACAAAATAACCCTGCCCAATTGAGATCCCATATTGTTTCGTCATTTATTATTTGTGAAAACCATGATTCCGAACTACCTATGATTACAGCTTCTGGGAAATGGTTCTTGTTCAGGTGATTGTGAGCAATCTTCACACGAAATTATGTATATAATAAGCTGGTTCATTTCACAATAGAAGCTGCAAGAGAGTGTTATATCTGACTGCCTTCGAATCAATCGAAAAAGTTCATCCGAAATGAATTCAAAATTGATTCCGCAACTGTCTAATATTGACGTATGATAGAGCATAACCTGATTAGGATATTCCCTTTGTTATGCTCCTTTTCAATGTCATTCATGATTTTTTTCTCAATGCGGTTGAATCCTTGGTTTTACGTAAGAAGTTGAATGACACAAAAAAATTATAATTTACTTCACAAGCGAAATATTCCTCCCAGCCTCAAGGATTCTTCAGCCTACATGAATCTGATGAGATAAGTTTCAAATTCGATGAAAGTTATTGGAACAGATTTCATCTAAAACCCTAACCTCTTTTATTATTTCCATATCGCTCAAGGATTCCAGCTTAGGAAAGAAATATATATTACGAGCTTTTTGTCAGCTGGGTTTCTTCCTCTTCTTTGATGGCAATAGAATATCCTCCCTTCTCGATGCAGTCTCCGGATTTCCATCGTACTGAATTCAGTGTATCGGAAAAGAACAATGAGTTTTTCTCTATAGGATTTTCTTTGAATTCACGAACTGTTATTCCAACATCTCTTCATTCTGGCGTTGCTTGAAGACGTGTGGAGTAAAATTGGATGGAGACAATTTCACTGCCCACCACATTCATTTAACCCGCATGGAAGTCATCAGATATCTTCCTGTGGATTTTGAACGAACGAAAAAGTTGGCAAACAATATACATGAAGAGAGGTCTCCTGAAATACGGAACACGGAATGACTCACGATGGATTTGGTCTGAAACAGGAGCCGCCGAACAGTATTGATATTCAATTCTGGTGTTCAGACCCGTCAGTGCTAAGTCAATACGCCAATGCATGTCCACAGCAAGACGACGCATTCTGAAGCTTCGGCATTCCGAAAGACACTGAAGACAACCAATTCAAGCCGGAACGTTCAGTTCGTCTTGTGCCGCCTTTGAAATATCAAGAACTTGCTTCGGAGCAACGGTTACTTTGCGTACACTCTCATCAAAAATGCATCTTTCTTGGTAGATTTACATCCATCCTGGAGGCAGAGGCAGGACGTGTGAGCTAAGTTATGCTGTCACAATTCATATCGGTTGTCACAAATGTACATTTTATAGGAGTTCGCATTTCCAGCGATTAGATTATTTGTTATATTCAGCTCGAGCAGAGGATGTATTTGTATCAGTTCTGGATGTATCAATTTCAGTGAAGTTCTGCTAGATTCTGCTCGTCAATCTTGGCTAGAATCACTAGCTCTGCCTCAATTATCATTGAAATTTGATAATTTCCTGAACCTCGAACTTTGCTTTCTATTTTATACTGGAAGGTGGAGAGCCATAACATATCTGTCAATATAGTATGTATATCTCAATCACCTTCATAGTTTATGAACTCATCCTACTGGACCTCGTTCTTTGAAGCCATTTATGTAATGAGTTCGACGCAGATGTTCTTGCTGATCAGCTCATTGATGAATGAGACCTGCCTGATAATCTCATAGTTCATCATAACTGCCGTCCCGCATAATTTGGCCGCCAGTCCGAGTTCTAGGAGAATTCCGGCGATATTCGAGGAGCGAGAATCAAAAGAAAATACTCAGGTAAGCTCTCCATTCGAGACCATTGTTATCGAATTTTATTTTTATTGGAAGTAATTCACTCTACTG
>UWOG011048860.1:1098-12246 GCA_900490065.1 Neuroterus quercusbaccarum
AACGACGTCAAAGACGACGACAGTCAGACAGACACCGCCGTGAAAACCATTTTTTCTGATTCAGAGGATCTTGAAACGTCGACATTAGATGCAATTCATGAAAGTCAATTTTCACATAAAACCAATACATTCTCATTATGATGAGAATGTAAAAATGATCAGAGGACAAAATTAAAATTTACCAGGGGGAAGAACATAGGGCAACGCATTCAACAGAACACAGAATTGATGTTCAGGGACACGACCCGATAAAACAGCGATATTACAACATTAGCCCTGAAATAAAACAGGAAATATTCAAAAAAGGAGATAAAATGTTGTAACAGGGTATAATAAGACACTCCTACTCGGATTGGTCAAATCCAATCGTCATTATCAAGAAACCAAACAGGGAATTCAGATTTTGCCTATATTTTCGCAAGCTGAATAACATAACCAAAATAGACTTTTACCCGATTCCACTCATGACTGAAATTTTGGACTCACTTAGGGCATCTAAATTTATTTCAAAAATCGATTTAAAAATGGCGTATATGCAAATCCCTTTGGAGGAAGATTCAAAACCAGTAACAGCATTCACAGTACCCGGTAAAAGCATGTTTGAATTCAACAAAATTCCATTTGGCTTCACGAATGCTTCACGACATAATGATAGTTACAGAAAAGTTCAACGAGAATCTAAAATACTCAAACGTCGTCTTAGAGGAATTAAATAACGCAAACTTAAATATCAGTCCGGATAAGTGCTAATTCGGATGTTTGAAAATAAGGTATTTAGGCTTCAGAGTCAATGAGAGGGGTTCACAAGTAGAAGAAGACAAAATCAAACTGATTTTCAATTTTTGAAGCCACGAAACTTTGAACAGGTCCGGAAAATTATAGGAATGCCTCGCTGGTATAGGAATTTTATACCAAATTTTTCGGAAGTTATCGAACCCCTGAATAGATTGCTGGAAAGAAGAGGCACGGGATTGGGGTCTCGTACAGGACGAAGCAGGGAAAAACGACGTGATAGGTCACGCGAGTAGGGCCCTAAACGATTCAGAAACCAGATATTCGGCCTCGGAAAAAAAATGCTTTGCCGTGATTTGGGCTATTAGGAAATTTAGACCATACCTGGAAGGTTACAGCTTCAAGCTATCTACGGACTGTTTGGCGCTAAAATGGATCCATAACTTCAAAAACCCCACGGGCAGACTAGATAGATGGGCGTTAGAACTCTTAGAATACGATTATGAAATCATTTATCGGAAGGCTAGTTCAAACGTAGTGCTGATTGCTCTATTTAGATCTGAAGAAGCAACAAAAGAGGTCGCGTTCGCTTTAGTAAGCAGCACATAAAAACCGAAAGCGAACTTGAACGATCAGACGTATGAATGGTACTCCGCGAAATTTAGACAAATTCAAAAACACCCAAGAGCACACGAAAATTAGAGAATTAAAGACTCAAAACTGTATTTCTATAGAACGGACACCTTGAAATCTAGTCAATTACCAGACTCAGACCCATGGAAACTCGTCGTACCAAAAAAGTCACGAAACCAAGTTCTTGAAGAAAACCGTGACAGCACACAAACACGACATTTAGGTTCCGTAAAAACACACGCGAGAATTTCCGAGCACTACTTCTGGCCAGGGATGTATTCGGTGATAATCAACTACGTTAAAAACTGTACGGTATGCCAGAGAACAAAACCGAGTAACCAGGCGAAAATAGGGTTAATGGGGAAGAGAATAGTGGAAAAACCCGTCTACCATGATTGCTGCAGATATCGCGGGACCATTAGCAATATCTAAAAAGGTAAAAAATCAGTATATTTCAGTTGATCGTGGATACTTCCACCAAATGGGTGGGAATTATCCCAATGAGAAAAGCGAACGGAACTGAAATAGAGTCAAAATTCCATAGACTTGTCATTTCACATTGGGCAACACCGGGGATTCTCCACACATATAATGGAACAGAGTTTGTAAATAAAGACATGCGCGAATGAACAGAAAAATTTGGAGTCAGACACTCGGAAACAATAAAATATTATCCCTAAGCTGACCCGACAGAAAGGTACAATAAAAAGATTTAGCGAATAATCAAAGCGTATTGAGAAAACGATAATTCTACATGCGACGAAAATATAGATGTTCTCCAATTTGCAATGAATAGGAGCAAAAATTCCACGACACAATTCACCCCAGCATTTTTGAATCTAGGTCGCGAAGTAAAACCACTCCATTCCTTGAAAAAAGAACTGGAATCAGATAACGAAGTCGAATTCCAAAATGTAGATAAGTGGACAAATAGATCAGGAAGACTACAAATAATGGAAGAGGAACTCCAGAATAATCTGAATAAAGCTAACGATTTACAGGCGACTAGGTATAATTTGAAGAGAAGGGGAATAGAATACCAAAAGAGAGATAGAGTTATAAAAAAGGTAACAGAATGATCAGATAAGACAGATAAGAATGCATGGAAACTTTTTGACCAATATGAAGGTCCCTTCATCATTAAAGAAGAGATTTCCCCGACCATTTATGAAACAGAAAACCTCGAATGGGAAAAAGTAGAAGGATTCATTATTAACGATTTCAAATTGGAAACGATAGATGATAGTGATAAGAAATAAATAATAGTCCCAGAAATTTGCTGTTATCAGGAATAAGGGAAACATGAAGGATAACTGGAAAGAAAAATTGGAAAAGGCAATTAAAACATTGAAAGACAAGATTGGGGGACACGAAGACGGACTTCAATGCCGGTTTTTTAAGAAATCAATACAAACAATTATTCAAATCATGCATGACTCTTTCTGTAACCATATATCATACAGGTTTGAAAATAACTACACAACTCCAGACCCCGAAATACAGACTGGGAAACTGGGAAAATAGTAATAGAGCAATACAAGAGTTATTAACCATCGAAAAATCAGACAGTGATAGAATCGGGGAAAGGGAGGACATTGACAACTGACGGAATGTATTCGGATGGAATGAGACCGTGGCTACAGGCAGATGAAATTTTCTGTTCGATTGAGAGCCAATGAATATATCTCCCATTGACAGATCTTTCCTTGAAATGGAAGAATATTTTTTGTGATTTTTAAGTGAAATTTTCGTTTCTATTTTTTCTGATGCTCGAAAGTAACCTTCGATGAATTCTCAGCATTATTCACACAAGATTCGGGATGTGAAGTTGAATTTATGCATATTGTTTCGCCATCTCAGGTGTTAGCTACATAGTTATTTGATTCGAACATATCACAATACATATGAACCGATAATTGAGTATACATAATTATTGAAGAGTTGATGGCCGATTATACTGATTGAGACAAAAATTGTCGAAAAGTTTAATAATAAAAAATTTTCTTTTTTCGAGATGAAAAAAAAACATTTTTTTCGGACTAAATCCCTTCAAATTTGTGAATCCAACTCCTAACCCTGAAAACCACCTCCTAAGTGAAGAACACTATGGCGGGGCCAGCCAAACGTTCCGCTGACCCCGGCGTTATCCAAAATGAACTTTATATGCGTGCATTATTTTCATCTGAAGTTCAAAATTGTACAACCATTTTCAACCCCTGACAACTACCCCTAATGTGGAAACGATCATGACCCGAAATCGTCCAAAATCAACTTGATATGGGTACATTATATTCATTTAAATTCATTCAAATTTGTGCAACCAACTTCAGCCTTCAAATACTACCCTCTATGCGGGAAACACCATCGCCCCAACATTATTCGAATTCAACCTGATATAGATGCATTATTTTTGCCTGAATTTGGTTCGAATTCATGCAACAATCTGCAAACATCAAAAACTACCTCCTATGCGAAAAAAAAACCAAAATATTCATTCTAGAAAACTAATTCATCACCGAACTAAGTGATGATAAGGGAACCAAAGCTTCAGTAGGACATTGTTCAGGAATTGCGTGAAATAATAATTCTGCACTGTTATAACCAATTATTCCTCAACTCATACAGTTAGTATTTTCCGATACATTATGAAAATTGTACTATCTCTGAACTGTGTCGTATCTAACATGCAATCATGACACTTACTAATTTTAACTATCTAGATAAAGTAATTACCAATGATCTCGTTCCGTTATTTTAGTGAAGACCGTGAACTCTCTCATTAATCTTGAAATTGGTAATTTAGTAATAATAATAATAATAATAATAGATCTTTATTATGAATTCAGTCTACATAACATCGAATACATAAGAGAGATGAAAAATAGAAACATAAAAGGCAGAGGTTCAGCTCAAGCGGCTTTCCAACCTGACCTTCAAGTAGCACTTTATCCTTAGTGCTCGCAACATACATATCAAATACATGTCGTAAACTTACTTTTGTGTGAATAATGAACCAAAACGGCTATTCATATCTTGAAAGTATTAGGATACGTTTCTTCCATTGAGATTATTTATATTGAAAAGATTATTGAAACCGGCGATTTGACTACAGTGATAACTAAGAAATTCGAAGAATAATTGTTATTGAGGTATGTGGACTTGACTCCTTTGAAGTACAAGATTAGTCAAGGAGGTCGTCTGTAGCCCATAGCGTCAGTGAAGCTCTTATTGTACTAGATAGTGTTCTTTCTCGTTTCTCGCATCGCAAAACCAAGAACAAAACACACTTTTTGTACTAGGATAGCCCCCACTGCTGGAAGTGAACGGATTCAAACGGGTAGAAAATAACGGATTCAAAAGCATAGCATTTTTTCATCTATTTCAATGAGTACTTTGAATCCTTAATAATCACTTTAGATTCGTTTCTATGAAAAATCCTTCACCGTATGAATACTTTCTGATTCATTAAGTGAAATTCAATCCGCCTCTATACATTGCTATCCAAATTTTTGAATCTAGTCATATCGTCATCTATATTTGAAGTTATATCCTATTCATCTGTTTCTATCCGTGAAGTATAACTGATCTCATCCTTTTAAATCCAGCTATATTATGTTCGAAATATCCGTTTTGAAAAGATATTTTCCATCTGCGCTAATCCGTCTTCGGAGAATGATTGTTTATCCGTTTAACTCCGTCTCCGAAACAGAAAAATCTTATCCCCGCCTTTCTTTTTTCTGCTTAATACCCCTATCCGATCCAAGCCAATCGTACTGAATTGTATTGCTTACATAATTATGAAAAAAACGATAAAAATTCTTCCACAGCATAAATTTGAAGTCAAATTCTCATTAATTCGTTCCAATCCGTTGCGTGATGAATGAATTTCCTCAATCAAAATATGGATTGCAATAAATCGATGAGAATTTGGATTGAGTTATTGCTATACATGAATTTTG
Source organism: Neuroterus quercusbaccarum (assembly GCA_900490065.1). Lineage (NCBI taxonomy): Eukaryota > Metazoa > Arthropoda > Insecta > Hymenoptera > Cynipidae > Neuroterus > Neuroterus quercusbaccarum. Next base: position 6,423 of record UWOG011048860.1, read on the forward strand.
ATAGTATTCTTAATAATTGTGTTAAAATTACGACTCGATACAAATTAATTTCTACGGATTTGGTCATGTTTCAGATAAGTGGTTGAGCGTGGATAGAATATAATGGTTTAGAATCGTATGAGCACAGATATAATACACTTTTTTCCAAAAAGGAATCAGAAGAGATACATATCGATAAGTTTCAATTGAATACAGATCAAAAACGTTAGATAATAATAATTGGACGAAGACCAAACAATAATCAAATAGTCGTCACTGACATATTATTTATAATATTTAAAAGGGAATTCTAGAATTCAATTCACAAATGTCTCAAAATGTCAACGTGATCCGTTGTTCCATCGCTCAAGTACTCATACTCGTTTATCCAATATTGGTATCTATAATCAGTCAGGTATATTCCAATAAATATTTAGCAACTCTCAAACTCAATGTGTTCATTACAAAACCTATCATTAGCACAGTTTTTGAAACCGTAGTTCGGTTTGGAATAATCATACACATTTATTTGTGCTCTAACATTACCACCGACAAACGCTCATCTTGAATGTATTTTAATAACTCGAATAACTTTTCATTATTATTTTGGATAAATATCTCAGCATCCAAATAATAGATGTTATGAATGAGTAGCAGTGATTTCTTCATGATAAAATAGTGACAAAAGAACGAGTTACATTCAATCTCTCCCGATGATTCAACAGAAGATATTTCGCGGTGTACACGATTACTTATGAGGAGATCATCGGAAGCAAGAAGTTATGGCGAGATTAGTCAAGATATCACTTTTTCTCGTTCCTCGTCGTTACATTAAGCAATATTTAAATTAAAAAAAGCAGATGTTTGAGCAAACGAGTCTTATGACGAAAGGAATGTCTATTAAATATCCTTCGTTTTGTTATGAATTTAAATATCGCTTGATGCTACGATTGAGGACGAGGAAAAGTATTACTTTGAGTAATCTCCCTTGTTTTGTACTATTTTACCATGAAAGGATTACTGTATTTTTTTTTTGAAATGTATTATTCGCATGCTACAATATTATTTCAAGAGTGAATTAAATAAAAGAAAAAAAAGTTAGAATTAATGTTTTTTGGGGGTGCTGACAGAATTCTTCTGAAACCTTAGGATTTACGTAACAGCTGTTGGAACGTACATGAGTTTGCAGTAGCGATACGTATTTCATTGTGATCAATAATTTCAACGATCGAAGGCTTATATGCATCAGGTCTTTAGCAATCCACAATGAGCTTATATAGTGCTTTCATATTCGCTCTAATCTTCCACAATGGGAGCCTCTAAAACGTGTTCTTCGTCATCCTCAACAGTTGGAGCCTCCTAAATCTCCTCCTCAACATCATCCACATTGCGTGTCACTTCAATAGTCTATACTGCAGCCTCAAAACAAGGAAAAATGACGAACAAATATAAAATGATAATTAGAATGATAGGAAATATCGCGAATTTTTCAGGATGCTATAGTAACTCGTTAGGAAAATAATTGAATTGTCTTGCCAGTGGATCAACCTGATCCGTAGTTTGGTTTAAATCAGCTTTTACACTTCCGCCAAGCTCCGTTTCTATTTCTTGAGGATCAATGATCTCATCTACTGATATACAGGAATGTAGTTAGCATGAGAATTTCCGTGAGTGGTTATATGAAAAAATGAAATTATTTTGAGCTCAGCAATATCTCTTCAGCAGTGTCGTCTCCTCAATTCCCTTATATAGTGACCTCTGTACTTAGGTCCTTGACTACTGTAAAACTGTATTTGAACGTCATGTGGTGGAGCATTTGCCGTCTTAGCTCAAACTTCGAATATGTCTGGAAATGATATATTTCGCATTTTCTGATAGGGTAAGACTGGTTAAACTGCCAGTGGATGAAACAGCCCTCAGACTTAGCACATTCCAAAGAATGCAGCTCGTACGGAGTGGAAAGTGAAAACAAAAGAAAAAATCTGCCCGCCTTGCGGAAACATTCTCATCACACTCATGGGTCATATGTTGAGTTTTCAAAACACTCACTTCTTATGAAATTATTATATTTGAATTTTGTTGGAGAACATTCTCACCACGACACTCGCGCTCCGCGCTCGACCATCAATTTTTCCTTTTTGAATAAATTGTAGATTAGTGAAGGTTTTTTTGCCTTTACGAACTTCCATAATGCAGGTTTTTCTATTCTCGAAAGTAGAACAAAGAGTCTTATAAAGGGAATTCTTAGGTTTCTCCAAGGTGAACAATCCCGCTCGTTCATATTCCCTTATATCTTGCATAAATTTGCTAAAAAATTGATATATTTACATTCAATAGCATATTTCACGCATAACTTGAAAACTATGCGACGTGACAAAAAAATTATGAGAAGCTATTTTGTAGATCTTTTCGAGGTGAACAAATCTGTTCATTTTGATTCCTTCGGGAATGTAATAGAATCAGTTCATTTTACAACGAAAGTATCAGGTGTACCTGCTCTCCGCAAATCATCACTTTCCGGTACAAAATTTGACATTTTCAACACAATGAAAAAATATGATGTTTTTTGTTCAATGACTGAAAGGTTATTGGTTATGTTTGACGGATGCCATACCAACCAAACAGAAGAAAAATTGCGGTCCGTTCACAACGAATAATCCCTACCGACACAATTGTATCCAAACGCTCATTTCATACCTGTACACCTGGTATGTAATGAGATAAGAAATTTATGATTTGATATGCTTCAATCGATGATGGAGCACAAGAAACGTGATGAGAATACGCCTAAGTAGCGGGCGAATTTCCCGATAACTTCTAATAAATTTGTATTCACTGTGTTCTAATGTATTGTTTGAATAGAACAACAATATTATACGTTCCATGAACAAAATATGTCTAGCATAATTTTATTGGAAACTGGATTTGTTCATGTTCAATAGAACATTTCACGAATGACTCGAAAACTTTCATTTTCCGCGAAAAAATGCATGCAGAGCAACTTTGTAGATATTTTTGAGGTAAAGACATTATTTTATTGTAATTTTTTTCGTACCTCGCACAGTTTGGCAGTGAATTTGACATTTTCATTTTTTTGGAGCGTTTTCTAGAGTTAAAGCAAAGAAATGCATTTGATCCGGAAACGTTTCAAACAGAATTTGTTGATCTTTTTGAGTTGAACAACTTTGTTCGATATTAATTTTTCTGCGTATTGGATATTTTGGCAGGAAATCACAGTTTTCTATTTTTAACAACGTTTTCTTGTTGAAACGAAAAGCGTGCATTCTATCCGAAAAAAGTTGAGGAAATATTTGAATAAATTTTTAGATGGGCAATTCTGGTTATATGTGCATTTTGTATCTCACATAGTTTAGACGGCAAATTACCGTTGGTCAGAAGAGGCTGGTTAACGAACTCGTTCTTTCGCTTTGGACTCTGTCAAAATCAGATCTCGAGATATAGACATTTTTTCCAAGATATATCCATGAGAAAAGGACATAGATTACTCATGATGAATTCTCATCTGTGAAAGTATCGTAAAAGAGGTAATTCACAAATTATGAGAAGTATTCAATTCGAATATCATTAGCTTCACAGTCAGCTCGTAGCTTCTGTAAGTTCAATCTCATTCCACCCATTTCAGAAATTTGAATATCTTCCTCTTTGCAATCTACTCCTAGTTTCATAATTTTTGTTCCTCAATAACTCTCGATCCATATTTTCTTTCTTTGATTTTGTGTCCTTCGCATCATTATTCTCCGATTTTAGTGAATCAAATTCTTCATCAGAAGTTGAATCAGGCAAATCTTTTGTGGGTTCTGTTTACGGACCTTCTACTGTCCTTCATAGATTCTACGCATATATTTAAAACAATCATGTATGAATACTTTGACATAGTTCTACTGTTTTTCCTTCAATTAGACAAAATTCCTTAGATATGTATCCTAAACTGCTCCTCTTGCTGGATAATTTTCGTGACTACTGAGGAGGGTGTTGACTTGTTTGGCACATATTTATCAGCAAAAATGATTAAATGTGCTAAAGTCAAAATCTTGTCACAATTTGAACTACTTGTTTCATCGGTCTTTCAATTCCTTAGCCGTTGTTCCAGAATAATTTTCAGCTCGTTCATCTGAAATTCAGAAAAAAAATTGATAATTTTTTATACAAAGATACTTCTTAGATGTATTTTGTAGCGTAGGAGATAAAAACGATCAAAATTCCGATAGTTTCAAAGATTGATTATAGTGAAAATAATGCGGCTAAAATACAAAATAGGACAGACCAACCATGGAGATAATCGTGAAATGGTAGTCTTCGAATATGACCTTCATTGTCAATTGTGAGACATGTATTTCAACTTTTTCTGTCTCATTATCATTCTTACCATAAAATTATTATTGAACACCTGAACTTGAATATCAAGTTTTATAAGAAAACTATCATTGCTTTAGAAGCGTTTCAAAATGTTATGAAATGATCATATTGAATTTTTGCGTTGCATATTTTGTACTTTATTCTTCACTCTCGGTAAAAAAATATATATATGTCAAAAAACCAATTATTCACAAGAATGGAGGTCATTTTTCAAAAAACCTGAGGAGTTTTTTTCTTCTATATAACCACGATGAGTTTTCAGGGTTTGTTTTCCATTTTTGAGAAGATTTTTTGAATTGAACGAAAATAGTTTAGAACACAAAAAAAAAATCTACATTTGTGTGTTACAGAAAAGAATATTTTCTATCTAAACTCATTGTTTAGGATATACGCAATCCACGATTTAGACACCTGACGGTACCACAAACGTTTCGTTTCGACGCTAAATGAACTTTCGTGTTCAATTTTGTTTCACCTTTGGAAGCTGTGTCAATAAGATGATTTGGAGCGAATTCAGATGTTCAGACACCATCCTGCTTTTGTAGCTTTTACCTTGTCGCCTATAAATTCCAATTAGAAAAGTTATGAAGGCCATATAGAAGGTTCGCTTTGCGTCATCGCATGAACTGTTTAATTTTCTGTTAGCAAAACATTCCCGAAGAAGTATAAGTATATAATTTATTCTTCATTTGTTAAACTATAGCGTAAATAGGTCAATTCATTTATCTCGTAAGCAGAGCTAGAATTTTTGATTGCAGTATTAGTATAAATTTTATGGATACTTAAAAAATATCTTTGACAAATGTTGAAAAAACAATATATTGTATACAAAATTCATGTTGTTGATTATCGAAGATTTTTGAATACGCTGATCCGTTTGTTTAAAAACTTTTTACAAAGATTTCAAATATTTCTGAAATTTCGAATTCTTTTAGCGATAATTTCAATATCGTCCGAGATTCAAGAAGATTCAACAATATTTCACGAAAATTCTAGCCGGTTTCCAGGAATTTCATATAATAAAAAAATCTCACAGACATTACATTTCTCAATGATTTCACAAAGATAGAAAATTATTCACAAATATTTCAAGGATACAAAACATTTCGAGAAAGTTCAAAAGTATACACAGATTCTAATAATCCATGAATAATTTTTATCCATTCGAATGAACAAATAAACAAAAGTCGTCCTGAAGCTTTCCAATATTTCAGAAAATTTCGAAAGTAATTGAAAAAATGTCAAAAGATATCACACAGATTTCAAAGGTTTCAAGGAGATTCAACAAGATTCCGGATATTTGAAATATTCTTTAATGAGAATCTCAAAAATATTCATAGAAAGCACCATTTTCATATTCCCAAATCATCCCGCATGTTTCTTGTAACAATTAGAGAGCATCCAGGGAGAGAGTGGCCATTGAAGGTCAACGCGATTGGCTACAGGCAATCAGTAGCCATATTGGACA
>UWOG011063407.1:0-15026 GCA_900490065.1 Neuroterus quercusbaccarum
TCAATTTATTATTTTCCTGCGTTGAAAACAATAAATACTAAGATTTATTTCATGGATATCTCTCTATAATAAATTTAAATATTCCAGGCGTTATTTTTTGAAAAAAAGAAGTTTTTCACCACTGGCCTAGTACTGATTTGGCCTCCAGACCAACGTTCTGCCAGAACTGGCAGAATTCCGACGGTCATTATTGGCTGTCAGTACTGAATCAGTACTCTGCCGTTGGTAAATTCCGACATACTACAACAAGTAATGCACAATAAACTTATATGTGGAATAAACTGTGTCTATATGTGACAAGTATGAATTTAATATTATCTTTATCATTGTCATGAACGGGGTGAAAAAAAATGGCCTGGACCAGAAAAGAGGTTTTGTGGTAGTGGCATGTGCGTTCACTATCTGGAAAGTGAACTGGTGTAGGGACGACGTAAATTGAGCAGTTGGCGCTGATAACTCATCTACACTTGGCAGTCCTACCAATAATGCACGGTCGGTTAAAATCACTCGATATACTAAATAACTCTGACGTTCTACTGAGGAATCAGGAAATCCGAATAAGGGTGATGGAGAAAAATTCATCAGATTTCAAAATTTGTCATCACGTGTTGTCTTCGAATGATTCGTTCTTCGTGGTATCATAGAAGAGTCGTGTTATCTGTTCCGATTAAGCACACTTAAAAATCATTCTTATAACATGTATGCTAAGTAACTCCATCTTACCGCCATTACCGATCCGAGAAATCCATCATGCATGATTTCCACCTACTTTTACTCCTTCTATCCCAAGACCTCCACTACATATCGCAACACCACCCAAACGAACGCGTTGAACAATCAGACCCCCTTCTCCAATCGTCATGATACGTTCTCTCCCTATACCCTATACTTGGCAATCATTTTAACAGAACATTCTATTGTTTCCTGATCTCAAATGGAGAACGTAGGTAACCGAAATTCACCAAAGTTCCCTAATTTTGTCCGATGATCTTCCAAACATTATAAATTTCGGTCTTGATGTTCCTAATGCACATCACCTTAGTCTCATCTACGTTCACCGTCAAGTCTTTTCCTCCCACATACATTTCGAAGATTCTCATCATTATCATCAGTAAGTTAATGTTGTCGACAGTACTTATCCATTCTTCGAATTCCTTCTGACTAAGTCAGATACTTCATCTCTGAACTACTCAACTCTTCAAATTTTTCTTAGAGATTTCTGCATATATTTCATAGCCCATTGGTATGAGAGTGATTTCCTGTATTCCTCTACCTCACTTGCCTCCTCTTCCTCGACAAGCGGTAACACTGATTTACTCCATTGCATCCAGTGCTTGGTCACTTCAACGCAGATGGTCAGGGGTAACCTCAAAATGTAGTTTTTAGACCACTGAATGACTCTCAGAGAGTACGCGATAGCAAGGATGGAACAAGTATTAATCGCCCTGATATTGTTTGCCGAGTGGATGGAACTCTCTAGGACTAATTTTAGTCTTGTAGCGAAGCCAGCCATCAAGCTTCTTTTAGGTATCATATACTTTATACATTCATACGCAGGAATACCTAGATATGTATATGGTTCAGTTTCAGCCATTGACCTAATATCTTTTTTATGCTCGTTCTCATTCACAAGTTCTGTGATCCTCACTTCTCCTCTAATTGAATACATTATTCTGCATTCATTCAATCCAAACACTATGTGCATATGATAGAGAAACTGGTTCGTGATCAATCGTTGACCATTCTCAATATGATGTATTTGGAGTTCATGAGACCTGATTCTCAGTGATCGGGTCAATGTGTTCAACGCTTGACAGAACCACAATTTACTGGCGCAGTCTCTTCGGTAGATATCCGTTGTTATGCCTATTTTTCTAGTCTATTGTCCTAGTATCTAGCTATGATTTAAGCCTGAAAACTGTAGAAAATGTGCCCACTTCTCTAAAAATCTTGGTACTGGGCTTTTCATTCACACATTCAAGCTCCTGCTCCTGAAGTCTTTAGAGCTGTCTGTGTATTAAATGAGACCTCCTGATATGAATAATCCATCCCTCCTCTCTTTGTAATGTAATTTTTCCTCTTCGATGATCCGTGTTAACCTTCTCTATTATTTCTCTCAACAGTGGCTACAGTCTAGCCAGCGTGAGGTATTTAGAGTCGATTGAAAGAGATCTTCTTATTTAGAATGAAGCATTAGAGCATATATTCCCCAGTAAGTTCCACCCTTTCAACTTGACACTAAGTGTTTTATGTGACGAATTCGTGAAAGTGCGTTCAAGTGTCCGTGTGCGTGGTATGTGTATGTGCATAGATCACAGTGCTAGATGTATGTGTCTAATATAACGCGGATACTATCTTGAGTATGTTTGTAACGAAAGTGACTCTTGGAATTTGCGTTTGATGCCTGATGAGAATTGAGAAAGAATAAGGATACCTTTTTACTGCATTTGAGTTCATGAAATCATAGGTGAAGAGAAAAATTCCTGCAGTGTGTGAGTGAGAATCAACAGTAATCGGGTTAAACAAATATCGACGCCTTCAAACTCCTGCTCCAAGGCCAGTACGACAGTGGAGAAAAGAGAGACGTTGATGTGAGGGACGGTACGGTGCGGTAGTCATATCGATAACGTTTCGGTACATCTATGCTGAATGGTAATCATACCTTAGAATGACTAAAATGGCATGCACAAGTGCGCCCATTATGTGTAACTTTATTCCCTCCTCAGTAGGTTTTCAATGATATTTCTCCTGATGTCGGTGAAGTGAAGGACTCTGATAAATGGAAACTTTAGGTGCTTCTGTCAGTGAAACTCGATGTTTCTGGTGTTAGTAACGACGAGATTGCCTGTTCGTCAGAGGAATCACACACGCATGTGTGAAGTCCATACCGCAAATAACGTCGGTCATGCGCGAAATGGCAACCACAAGTGTGTGAGATTTCTGCGACTTTCGCAACTGATTATCACAAGATCTTCTTTCGATTAGAAATACTCACCAGCGAGGACTGTTTGAGCACGAAAAATATATGTGCTTTTATTCCTTGTGATTATATCCGGTGGACGCACTTACAAAGGTGGCCGATCAATAGGGAAAGCAGAAAAGTCTCCCGTGAGCACGAGATCTCCGATCTTCTCTGTCAGCAGTGCACAGTGAAACTAGATATCCTGTTGTCGAACAGTCACTTAAACGGTTGAGTCCCTGTGATTGCTATCAGTCTGCTTCAGCTGTGGATGGAGGATTGCAAGGCTCGAAGATAAGAGCCTGGTAAGGAGGTGTGTTGGTAACGAATGCGTGTTCAATTTCTCGTTACAGATCATAACTCGCTGAGCAGAAAAAATTTTTGAAGCTTTTCACTTGTTTCATAGTATCGATCAGTTTCGTCTTCAGCGAGCAGATCGTTGATGCAAATGCTAGTAGAATTGATTCATGATTGTACATTACGAGCAGCTCTCCCCAACCTTTCGTTCTGGCTCTGAAAGTTCGTCCTCCTGGAGAGCATAGAACTCAAATACAATATTGAAGCCGTCAGTTGACCTGAAGATTCAAGCTTCAAGGTTTTCCAAAGTTCAATTCTGGAGTCTAGGAGTGTCAGGCATACACACTTTATCCTGCAATTACCCACTCTATAAGTTCCTCAAGGAATTTTTTATTTCATTCAATATCCTCATGAGGATGCTTTGTATGAATCCAAATTTTCATTATTTTTTTGAACCCTGTTGAAAAGTCGTCCACTACCAGTTCCCGGGCCCTTCATTGTAGGCCTTTATTCCGATATATCACCCAGGGAAATGTTGAAATTCTCCCTGAAAGTATCCAAGTAATCAACTTTCAGGTTCAGACACCTTTAAAACATACGCCCATCAGTCGCCAAAGTGGAACATATCTGTATATAATCTGATGTGAATGTATCCGACGATACATCCTATCCCTTGAACATATCATAACCTCCAGCAAATCACCATGGGTTGGCGCTGTCCCTCAAATTCGCTCAATCTGAGGTAATCACTAAATCGTATAACTTTCGCATTGTAAGCCCAAGTTTTTTGGATGTTCTCTTGCCTCAGACAACAGATGCTCCTTGAACGTGGTGAAGGTTCATTCACACATGTAGAGTACATTCCAACCTCCAGGTGTCTCACCCGCCTTTTTGCAAGTCAAATCTCGTGTTATATCTACGGAAATTACTTTGACTTTTCAGAGGATCTCTATAATAATCTTTTTCCATCCATAGGAAATCCTGGAGCCGATGTTCTTGATACTCTTGCAAACTCCTGACACTGCATTTAACATAATTCAGATACCTTGACTACTTGCCTTAGAGTCAATAACCTTCCATTCTCCTCTTTCAATGGTTGTGTTCCGAATTTCTATTTTCATGAGTACTGCTATTGTTCACAAGTATATACTGGCAATCTAAACCAGTAGCTCGCTAGACACCCCTTGACGGCTATAGCTAATGTCAGGCGACTTCAAAGAGACTGTCTGGGAGAGAACATTGGACCTGTCTGTCGCATTTCCTACTGCTCCCATCCGTGAACTTCCATCCGAATGACCTCTTTGTGGAGTTCTAGTTTGCCTTGTTGTCGCGTCCAAATAATTAAACGATTGCCGTCTTAACTCCTTGCTAGCAGCTTCCGGAAATATGACTTGTCGTTATTTTTTTCTTTCCCTTCGAACTTCGGCACTAGTTCTACCAGAGTTACTCCCAGATAGTTTTCTCGTCATGAAATGTGAAATATTCCATACGGCTCCTTTGGTGATTCCAACATTCAAAAAAGAACATGCTTCGTATACGAGGCTCTTTATCGACTACAGGAATCCAGCTAGGGAAATAGAAGATTCGCCCTTGCAGAGCCCCACGCAGAGGAGTAAGGCTGTTTACTCGAATGGGACACCTCAGTACTACCAGATGTTAGAGTACCATGGACATGGCCACTTCACGTAAATGGCTCAGGCGGATTTCATAATAATATGAGACACTCAATGAATATCCTCCCATAGGCCACCAGAACAACAGTGGGCTTTTACTTAGTCGTAATGCGGAAAAGAGGCCATTCTGGTCCCGATCCATTATTGAACGTCAGTTAAGGTGAGGCTTTGATCCAGGGAGTCAGCAGGACATATCAGGAGAACCCGTTTATAGCAGCTTCCTTTCATCTCATTGAGAAGATCCCGTTGATAAAGATTCCTCCATACATATCCATATAAAAGTAGGCCGCGAGTTGTTTGATCGCCTTATCCCTCGCGCTCTAGCCTCTACATGAACTGTAAAGTTTCACAGCCTGTGTGAATCTCTCATCCTTGTCTCAGTGAGGGTATGGAAATTCACACGTGAATACATAAGTTCTTCACCATGTTGGATCATACTGTAGAACCAACATTCACGCAAAGGATTGAAGTAAATCTAAGAGTTCGAGTTCAGCACTCACACTGAATGAATACTCATACATTCTATCACAGCTCTCACTGCTTGGAAACATCATTCTTAATGCTACTGTTTCTTCAAGATATGTTGAAATTCGTTCCAGAGGTTGGCATTGCATTTGAACGTAGTTTTTTATATACTATACATCCCATATATGGAAAATTCATGCATGGTAAGCTAATTCTTGAAAACTCTCTTCTGCTCATGGAATTTGCTCAGTTTTTCTCCCATTTAAGCGGCTGTATTGCACGCCATGATATGTTTGAGTGAGGAATACTCAAATGCTGTCGAGGTAATGAACATTGCAGACTTCCCAGAAAAACAAGTATTTTCCAAGGACTTGGCCCAAGTGACCAGGAGATGATATCATGTTTGCCCTAAGTTTAGACCTTAACTTGAACCTAGGTTAAAACGTAGGATAATGTCCGTCGCGATTCTCTCATCACAATAAGAGTAGATTCATGCGGGAAAATAGTACATGAAATTTAGTTTTCTCAATGTGATTCAGCTCTAATCAAGAGAATCGAGTGCGAAATCGATTTTACATATTAACGTTATATTTGTATCGAACAGCTGTGAAGATTGAGCCACCATCCAGAATTTCAAGTTTCAGAATCAAACCCTGCAATACTAGTGCAAAATAATGATGATTTTTCAATGAGTCCCAATGAAGAATGAATTTATTCATCCCCATGTCCGAAAACGTTATATAATATCCAGAACATGGGAAAAGCTCTGGCAGTTAGCAAGCTGCGGCTGCCTCGTCAATTATGCAAGACTTGTACATTGAGACTCCTTATATCCTTTGCGATTATTATCAGTTGTAAGAGATGTTAGCACTAGTTCTGCACGCCAAACAGATGTGAAACTAATACTATAAGAAGTCTGCACAGCTGATTATATTTGCGGGAAATTTGAAGTAGTACAAAACATGAAGGTGATATCATTAACAGTTGTCAAACCTATTTTAACGTGAGCGAGTTGATAATACCATAATATGAATCCATTCCAAAATATTTTGTCAATGATCAGGAATCATTTTACTGACTCAACCGCTGATAGGAAGAAAGACATGAATGTTGAATTAGAACGATGAGAAGATGGATTTTTGGTCCTATTTCTCTTGAGCAGGACAACATACATCCGGTTTTAAATCGATTTCAATACTATGCATATTTCAAACATTTTGTTCACAAACTTATTACTTTAATTCAGGACTTATTACTGCAATTGAGGACGTATTGGCGAACGACAGAGCGAGTGTACAAGCAAGAAAGAGAGAGAGAGAGAGGACACAATTGCATCTAAGTCTACTCATTCTAATATATAAAAATTATTCACAATCACACGCTGCCAATCTGAGCGATTTATTTTCCCTCTTTCCTTCACTTATGTTTCACGTATGCATTGCTATTATCCCGTCTAGAATCTTCAACACATTCTCTTGACAGCTCGCTTTATCTCCCGCTCCTCTCCTGCATTTTTGCTATGAGGGCTTCTAAGTCTTCGGTTCTCATTTACATATTCTGCATTTTTTGTTCTCTTGTTTTTCGCAATACGACCGGTTTCTTATCTCCTTTTCTAATTCAAATGTTGCTTTTCTGTCCACCTCCCGTCTCCCTATCCCTTTTCCAAATACTTCAGTGCGCTTATCTTCTTCATCATCTTATATCATTCATTACATTTCGATTCCTCAATCATCGTCCATCTTTTAATAAACTGTGTTTCACTCCCCTTCTTTATGTTCCTAATAGTTCACTCCAGTCCCTCCTCCCATGTCTCTAGCGATAAAGAACTCCTTCTTTTTCCCCCAGCTTGTCAATCCTGTACCTCTTCTCCTCCTTTCTCTCATGTCCATCTTATTATTTCTCGCTGACTCCACTTCCTTCCTTTCCCTCAGATTCGTCTCAAATTTTTATGCTCTCGTTCCCTCTCTGGTACTTAATTCATTCCTCGGTAATTCTTCTCTCACTATATATTCTTTCGTCCTCCTGTTTACTTCCAGAGATTACCTGATACACCTTTTCCGTAATCTCTCAATATCTTTCCTTCATGCACATCTCCACATCCCTGCTCCATAACCTAATACTGGTCATACCAGAGTATCGAATAACCACATTCTCCTCTTCTAAGCTTTGTTGACAGCCTTTTTTCATTCCCAATATATGTAACTGTACCCCTGCTGCAGTTTTCACCATTCATCTCATATGAGCTCTATGATTTCCAATCGTCCACGAGATATACCACGGATATTTTGATTTTTCAACTTTTTCGAACCTTCTATCTCCCTGTTTATTTCTTCTTTTTTCTTCCTCCTCTTCTGAACCTCATTATTTTTCTATTTTTCACATTTGAATATAACTCTTCCCCATATGAGTATTTCTTCACTCCTTTGATTGATTCCGCCAATCCTTTTTCACCATTTGCCATCAACACTCCATCGTCTGCGTATTCCAGTGTAAATATATTTTCCTCCTCTATCGTAACTCCGCCCAGACCTTTTCTGTTCATTTCTTTTTCCAAGTCTGTTTGAATTCAGTCGGATGAATCACTAGTTGTCTTCAAGTCCACGAACATTGTTGTTATTGCTTGTTTTTCCCTTCAAACACTTCCATTTACTGGATAGTTCAGAACATATATGTTGCCCTGCACCCACATTCCGTTCATGAACCCTATCTGAATCGAAAGCATGATTTTTCACCCTCAACTTCTCCATCTAATCTCTCTGACGAAACAGTTACATATACTTGATACAGTCTTGACATTAGCGGCACACCTTTATAATCTTCAACCTCCTCGCTTCTGCCTTACTTCACTTATGGTATCACGAGTCATTCTTTCTATAACTCTGGCCACCATTTCCCTCTCTATACCATTATACTGGTTCAGCATCTTGGTTTATGCTCCGCTTCTCATTCTCTCTCTTTATCAATCACCTCCCGAAGCTCATATTCCGTTCTAGTTTACTTTGCCTCATCTTCAAACCTGCTACTTTCTCTAACCTTCTTTCAGTCACACGAATCAGTATACTCCTTGCTTCTCTTATATTCTTCTCTATTACTTCTTTCTCTTCTGTGTTTTCTCAGTTCTCTCCTGACCTATTTTCTTCTTCACAATCCATATCATTTTTTCTATCTCCTCATCTATATTCATATTTGGTATAAATCATTCTGACTCCATCAAGCTCTTCAACAACTTCTTTTCCTCTTCATCCAGTACCTCATGTTTCGATTTTTCCACTCTCTCATTTTCATTCCTTCACTCCTCCATCTCCATTTCTCGCACTAAATTTCCCACCTATTCTGAGTCTGATCTCTCCCTATTTCCTTCCATGATTCCCTATATCTCCTCTGTTTTTCTCTGCATAAAACCTTCCGCATGGACCTACCTATCTTCTAAATCTCTTTTACTATCTCTACTTCTTCTACTATAAATTCTTTTTTCTGGTCTTGCCTCTTTCCCTGATATCTACCTGTTATACGTTTGTTGCGTACTTCCATCATCATTCCACCCATTGTTATGTCCTTCAAATTCTTTCGGTTGATATTTGGAACTTGCCATTTGTATCTTGGTAACCTCTCTCTTACTCTTCTCGATCCCTTCTTATCTGAACAGGTCTCCATCATTATAACCACATATCACTGTGATAAATTTCTGAATAACTATCGATTCTCACTCCTAAATTCTGCGATATTCCAGTAACATATCCTACATTCTACTCTACATTAGTTCCTCTCATTTCTTCACTTATTTTTATTTCTTATTTTACTACCTCCCCTTCCTTCCTCTTTTAATTCCCCAGCACCTGGATGATTACGATCTCTTCAGATAACATCCTTTCTTTCCTCATGATTTTTCTACTATGTTCATATTCCTCTACTCTCACCAGTGTAATTCTCTGACCCTTCGCTCCTTCTATCATAAACTCAGCACATCCTCTATCTCCAACTTAGCATCAATCCGTCTTAGTGGTTTTATCACTACTACCTTCAGCTACTTCTCATATCGCGACCTCTCATAACTATGTTTCTTTCCTCACCTCCTCTTTTCTTTCCTCACTATCCTTTGTTCTTTTTTTAGTGGCGTATCCTTCTCCGTGTTCTCACTTCTTCTCGCTCTAAGCTCTCTTTTTCGAGTTTGATTTTCTTTTACCTCACCTTGTATGTCCTATTGTCCTATTACTTTTTATTCTCACCTTGGTGCCGTTATATTTTCGGTTCTAATCGGTTCATCCTTGAAGTGCTTTTCTTAACATGACTGGTCCTTTTATAGCCGGATGGAGCTCACATCGGAGGAGGACTGTGGTCTTCAAAGGATTAAAGTGACCGTTATGAAAAGTGTTTTGATACCTTATCACGAAAGCTGTCATTTGAAAGGGGAATGAGGCCGATTCCAAGCAATTCCATCACTGCCCACAAGTTGCATGACATAATGACAGGTTTGCGCTAGCATGTGTTCTTCTATATTACACATTTGGTGAGTGTTTGAAGACTTTTTGAACAGCTTTTACTTTACAGCACTGTTGTCCATGACCTTTACAACCCCATTCTCAAAATGTATAGCCCTCCGCTGTCATATAATAGGGTTGTGTTTTTTCCACTCTTTCGAATCTTTCAAAATGTTTAGATTTTATTGGCAATTTAACTCCTCATTATTTTGGGTATAACTGTGAAATTTCATCGTTCTTATCTTGATGCTTTTCGAACTTTGACATTTTTGAAGGCTGTAGAACTTTTGAATTTTTTGATGCAAATTTCGGAATATATCGATTTCGTTTTTGATTCTTTATATTGTTTTTAGGTTAATTGACTGTAGTGCTGTATCAAACTGAATGTGAAGGATTCTATCTCTCAGCCGCATGAGTTACATGAACTTATCTGCAATGCAGTTTCGAATTTGGAAACTTCCGAACAAATCTTGCGGAACAAATATTCCGAAACAAATCTTGTGAATACTTTGCGCCAGATTTTCATGCTTCTTCTTTTTCTTCCAAAGGTACAATCCACACTGTCTGTGATGCTTCTCCAACATAAGCAGTGAAGGTGTTTCTAAAACTGGTATTACCTAAATTTTTTGGTGATTTTACTACATGGCCTGCCTTCCCGGATATGTTCTGTTCGATGGTTAACAATGACGCTACTGTGCCTTCCGTCCAGAAACTGCATTGTTCGAAGGCGAGTTTGACATTTGAGTCTGCTCAGCTATTAGTCCATATAGGTGTCACTGGTGATGAATTGGAGCGAACATAGACAACACTTGAAGTTCGCCATGATAGTGAACGAGCCGTCATCAACGCGTATCGATGGAAACTTTCTGGAATCGAACCTGTTGTAAGGAGTGTGTTTCAAAAATTTGTACTCTTTCGACTGACACCTGTGAAATGATCAGTGGACTCACCTCCATGAGCAGACCTACGGAATACTGGGATGATACCCTCATCTCCATGACAGTTAACCGCTTAGACCGTTCCTCCCGTGAAGCCTGAGAAGATGAGAAGAGATCACTTCCTACTGATGCTTTGTTCGAGACTTCAAAGATCTTACGAGTTCCACGATTGAACGCTCTGGAGTCACTCTCAATTCAAACATCTCGTCACCGGGAGAAATTATCAAATGACAAGCGTCAAATCTGGTAATGAGCGTTTTCATACACAAGATCATGGTACTACGCTTGAAGAGCATGGTTGTCCACTTCTCTGTGGTAATCACTTTGGTCTGTAGTATTATCAGGTCCAAGACTCCTGATGAGCGACAAGGACTAATTCGTGAGTGTAGGTTATGATCCAATTGCTTGCGAAAACACACGCGTCATTTGTTCCTGAGTCTCTTTCTAGGGGACTGGAATTTGAACGACTACGTGCCATTGTCAGAGTGGGTGGCTCCGGCGATCACAGAACGCGAGCCTCTCAAGAGGTTTACTCATACTTCATTAAGAAAAAGCTCTTAGAAGTCTTTGGCGAACTGTTCGGGACTTCTTAAAATTTGAGCTTCAACTTAATGAGGAGCCTGGGACACCAACAAAAAGGAGCGTTCTCTGCGAGATAGCTCGCCACTCTGAGCCGCTTAGATGGCTTGCACTAGGCTCAATCAGAGTCAAAAATTGTATACACAGTTGGTGGAAACTTTAATAGATTGTAATGAGCCTATGCCTACCGATCACATTGCTACATGAAGGAATACAGAAGCGAACTTGATAAACTGTCATCGCTTAGCATCCCTCGTTACTTGGGATGTCGTTCGGACGTGTCTTTCTGCGAACTCGACGACTCAGGACAGGCGTTACCGAAGACTATCGATGCGGTTGTCTATCTGAGGATCCTAACTCCTTCAGATGAGGTACAAGTCATGCTCGCTTCAGCCTAGACTGAGATTGCTTGCTTCAAGAAGACACATCCAGATCTTTGTGCAGCTGTTCTGCTTATTCGGCTGATAGTTCATGTTTGCTTGGTTTCGTATACATCTACTACGGTGCCGAATTATCTATTGTCTGATTCAGCAAACAGTCTCGATCGGATCGGAGGCCATCCTCTACGATGAATGACATATTTCGAATCATGTCTCGAGAATATAAACTGCCTTGCCTGACGCTATCTAGCATAACGTTATAGAGATCGAGAATTCAGCTGATTGTGTGTTCCGAGGAATTCTCTGTGTTCATGTTGTAACGGTTGAACTTGATCCACCGTAGTTCCTGCTGAGTCGATATTTGACCTTCACGAAACTGCTCATCATGACTGCTCTCTGTTTACGATTCATCGACAGGTTCTCAAAAAAATACATTGAATTTTCTTCATGTGTCCTTAACCCCGACGTTTTTGAAAGTGCTCGATGGCATCTGATTAGGTTTGAACGACGTCGAAACTTTTTCGGAGATCTTTGATTCCTGAGTTGGAAACTCCCAGTGACAATAAAAAGTCCTGAACTTCCTTTGCTGCCGCTTTTGAACTCTGACGGCTCCCTACGACGAGGAGGTCGTTTGAAATATGCTTCTTCAGACTTCGACGAGCGATTTCCTTATATTCTGCCTGCGGGTTCTACTCTAATCATACTTATTGTTTGGGATGGGCATCGAGGTATATTACATGGGGGACATTCCAGGTGAATAATATCGGTTTTATCTTTTGTGTACGTATCGTATGACTGACCTACTGATAGATTGAATTAGTCACGGTTCTCAACCACTGCGACGCTCTCGAGCGCGCAGTATTTGAGGAGCACTTCCTCAATAGAACTGTGCTGACATTAATGCTACGTTCAGAAGTTATATTGTATATTTGTGGAATCTCCTTCGAACATTACTGTGAAAATGAGATCTGTATTCCAGGCAAGTACCGGAAATCGCAGGAGTGCGTGTCTCCAGAATAAGATGCTGTAACTCTATTTTGTGTGCTTCTCGGCCAGCTTTACTTGTATCTTTCGGCATGCTACTCCACTAATACATCACAGTTGAATAAACCTTATAGTACACACGATCATCATCGTGGCAGTTAATTTAACAACAAATACTCAATGGAGGAATAATAATATTTGTGAACGCTCTTGTCGATGGAGATCGATTAAACCTTCCGCGCTTTCGCAAACGCTCTGAAAGCCGTGTCTGGCGTCACAACGATCAACTTCGTTGGTTTCACGCCCGTTCTAGTAGTGATGCATAGCAGTGTGAAACACTGTACACTTTAGGTGCGGGGAACAAGGCGAGCGAGCAATGATGCAGGCAGTCAGTCACCTTGCCTGATCAAACCCTCATCGCCTTTTCGTTCTGGCTTAGTCAATGAAGATTCAATTTTTCGTCGCTACTAGAGCGGAACTTCATGTGCTTTGACGTTCACAAATTTCGGGTCTACGTATTAGGTCATCTTAACATTTATAAGCATGGAATAACTCAATAATCGCGACTTACAGGTATGAGGCAATTAATCTCGGATTCGGTCCATGACATGATTTTACTTGGTGATAAGTTCTTGCCGACATTTCCAAGCCATGGTGCAGATGAAAATTTCTCGTCAGTCAAAATGGAGCAAGGTTTCTCCTCTGCATATGGTTCTCGAGAAAGGCGATGAAGGACATCCTTCCCGGGACTCCTGAAAACAGAACACCAGAACAATTGCAGATCAGCGCTTAGTATCACACATCACAGATTTCGCACAATCCTTGCATGATGAGAACATTTTCTTACGCGTGATCTTGTATGTGTCTGTAGCCAACCCGCGTCGCAGAGGATTATGTGCTGGAGACAATGATCACAACACCTATCGGAAACTTTGAAATCCTTTCTATGTTCTTTGGCCTCCATAATGCGGTTCAAAACTGTGAAAGGTTTATGGATTAGATACTGCCAGGCCTAGGTTCTGTATGAGTTTACATGAATGAAATACTCGTAGCGTTGTCAACGTGAGAGTAACAATTGAAACATATCTGCCTAGTTTTCGAATGTTTGAAAGTCTAGGGTATTTTTATCAACCTTGCGAAATGCATGTTTGGTACGAATCAGGTGAATTTTCTGGAATTTAGCCTTCAAGAAGAACGGATTGAATCCCTACCTGGAAGAGTTTCAACAATTTGAAATATCCCATAGCCGAGAGCTACAAGAGATCCACGTCGTTTCATTGGAGCCTTCAATTTTCCCAGACGTGCTCTCAATAAATAAAACAATCATTGAGACATGCGAAGATACTTGAGCTCAAGCGCCCCCACTCGCATATGTTGTGCTTGATGTATCATTTGCTATTTCCTGTGACGCATCAGGCTTCGCCGTCTAAACGTTCTTGAAACAGAATGTGGAGAGCATATTACAGCTCATATTTTCCATCTCGAGAATGATAGGCACCACTGTAGAGCAGTACAGTGCCTATGATCAGTATCTTCAAGCAATTCACAAAGCAGTAGCACATATGAGACACTTGATCGAGGGTCTATCAGTTATCATTTTCACGGACCATGAACATTCGACCAGAATCAACTTCAAAGCTCTTTATCAACTCCAAACCAACAATGAAAAACTGGATTTAACGCAAGATCAAATCTTTGTTACTCAACGTCAAGTATGGCCATTAGTGAAATTTGACTGCACATAATGGTTGAACTACTACCAACACTAAAAGATCTCTCGTATTGAATAACCTCATTTGATAGATTCAAACGCTGGTCAGGGACAATCCTAGTTGAGAGAATATTGGAACCACTTATGGAAAAATATCCTATCACTGGGTGGACGACAATCAAGGTGGACAATTCGAGTCTCGTGTTTTCAAGAAATTCAACACCTCCATCAGAACACAACACTCGAGGACAACCGTCTATCATCATTTAGCTAATGGTCTCTTACCGCAATCTCACCTTCAACTGAAGGGAGTAGTTGTATTTTACGCCGCAGAATTTTGAGTCGAAATTCTAATCAATATATTGCTAAGTGTGAGAGCTGCTTGGCTCGACGACCTCTCGGCTACAATTTCTAAACCAATTACTGAAGAGTCCCTTCGTCTTCCCGGGGAATTTCGAATTTTTCGTGCGGAATCTTGTCACAAAGAATCTGCTTCATTCTAACGGACATGTATAGGGAAATGCTGATTTAACAAAACTAATACAAATATATATATATATAT
>UWOG011081820.1:0-10074 GCA_900490065.1 Neuroterus quercusbaccarum
TATATATATATTTATATATACTTTGCCCACATTTCGTGGGCAAAGATTGAAACTATTTGATGAATAATTGATTTCAATCCTGAGGGAATTGCAGCTTCCAGGTTGAAAAATTATGGATTAACATTTTCTGAAATACTCGATGACAATATATTGACTGAAAATGACAGTGAATGATACTGATTGAGGAAAAATATGCATTCAAAATTCACATCAGGCTTCAAATAGAAAAATGTAAAGATGGAAGAAAAAAATATTTGTTATGAATTGTTCGAGATTTGGAGGGTTGTTACTCCGTCATGATTACTCAAAGGATGAATTTCACCTGATAGTCTTAAATGTTGATACTTCCTATTCTTATTATATATCCAAAATGATTTTCAATTTTTTTCTCATATGAAAGAAGAATATTTCTCAATTTCTGTGAAACTTATTTTAATAATTATCTCATTGATTTGCAAATACTCAAGGAAAAAATGAAAATTGTGACACGTGTCGATTAAAAATAATTCATGACTGAAAAACTGCCATGAGATCCACATACGAAATGTCACGTCTTTAATTCTTTTGTGGGAAGGGTAAGGAGAAAGATTCAAAATGGGAGAAAGTATTTTCCAATCAGAATCAGTTGTTGGAATGTTTAGGGTCTGATGTAATCCAAAATGAATATCATTTTTGAAAATTGAATTTCCTCCTGAATCAATATACTTCACTGTTTCTCACTGTCAGATACATTCACCATGTGTCTTAGAACGTCCTGGATTCATTCTCGAGATGTTTCAATGAGGAGTAGTCGTTAAACGAGGAAATGTTCCGAATTAGAAAATCGTTTAAGAGTCCATCGGAAATCTCGTAGAAGTTTAAGTCTTCTATTTGAACCATTACAATTTATTATGGATCTGAGACTCTATCCAATAGAGCAATCATAAATTGACATCATCAATGTTGCTATCTCTACAATTTTCACAATCTTGATCAGCACTTGAAGATATTCTCAGGCATTGTTTTTTAATCCCCTTTTCGTCAAACTTCGGAATTGAGAGGATTACCTCGGGATGTTCAGGAGTTCAAATTCAGAATCTTCAAGAAGAATAAAGAACCTGAATAATCTCCCTCAGTTTCATCATGATTCTCTATCATCATCGAATCTTCCATAAGTCCTCGAATTATCAGTTGATAGGGAAAAACTGCAGGAAATTTAGAAGAATTAGAGAAGGAATGAAATCAAAGACATTGAGATGTCTAAGGACTTCCATAGCTCTCTAATTGTGGATTTTCTACAATCAAACCCTCTCCATCTCATGAATTGATCATCTCAATTTTTACCAATCTATCCGGTTATTATTAGGGTTTTCTATTCAGCGACGATTCGTAATATGAGACTCCTGAATAGGTAAGGTGTATTTACAATAAAATTGATCAAATCATCATCATTCCAATGGCTTCAAGATAACATACCAACGTCGACAACAACTGATGTCCTCATTTATGAAATTTCCAACATTGATCATCTGATTTCTGAAATTCATTCCCTGGATACAGCGGTGTCTTGCCTCCAATCGAAGAATAGGTCGTATAGAGTTTGGGACTACTTGCGATGAATTTGCTGTTTCACACGTCACAATATCGAATGATCCTGTGTAGAAAGGAGCTCACCTGAGAGCATGCAATCAAGTGAACGAGCGAGTAGATCCTTTCGAATTGGAGCAAGACCGCCGCATCAAGTCGCGACCATCAAGAATTTATGACGCCGTCGAAAAAATCTAGGAGGAATATAATCGTGCGGTTATGCTTCATTTACATCAGAATGGAGAATATAATATACACTGCTATGGAGAGAGGCGCATTCGGAATGAGAGATTAATACCCAGGTAATGATGCAGATGACAACATAACAAATCCCTATTGCCAGGTGATTCGAGTTCCTCACTAGGATTCAAGCAGAGAATTATATGAAATCTCTTAATTTTTTGCAAACAACAGAGAATATTGCTACCGCAAACAGGATTATTTTATTTGCAGCTGCCGCTGTTATTCTTTGCGCTACAACCTGATCTATTGTTTTTATCACAGATTTTTGTGCAGGTTTCTCTAAATCAAAGGTTACCATATTGATAATTATAATCCTTTGGTTTTTGATTCACTTTTGCTAGAGCTCCATTACCTTCAACGAATACATCATCACGCATCTCGTAGTTTGTAATCAATTCTATGTATGATTCGTAGTTCTCTCTGCTATAATTCAACGCTATTTGATGAGATCTTCATTATATTCGTTTCTGGATTCATTACTGAAGATGCTTATTTAAATATTGCACAGTGAAGAGAGATTCATTATACAGGGATTACTTCAATATTTGTTCCTCACTTCGCGTTCAATTTCATTATTATATATGTTTGATCAATTATAATACGAGATTGGATGTCTAGTATTTTCCTGTGGGGCACGTTCAGGAAAATGCGTTCATTGGTGACGGTGTTCCTGACGGCTTCTCCTGACAGAAATGGTCTTTGCGTCCACGTTTCGTGATTTTTAGCAACTCCCAAGTATGGATCCTATCTTCAGAGATGTAGACGATGGACGATGAACTCTACCCGAATGGACCATTTTCACCAATAAAAGTTGAAAAGTGATTACTTTGACTTCATGACGTATTTGAGCGCCATGTGCCTAACATATCCGCAGGGCGACATTTTGGATCCGGAGTAGTTCAAGGTCTCCTGTGTAAGGAGGCGAGAAACCTACTAAAAAGATAAGATTGTACTCAGCGTAGAGCGTTTTGGCTGGCGCATGAGCGGCAACAGCGCCAGAGAAAGAGTTACATGAGCCTGACAGATCGACCGCGCCCCAGGCAAGGTTGAATATTTATTTCAGGGGTCATAATAAAGAACGTCAAAATCTATATTGTTCCAAAAATACGGAACGGGGTCTGAGACCTTGAAAATGTCTGAATATCATATCGGACTCCAATTTCAGGATTGTGACAATAGATTCTATTCATAATCAGAATCATCAAACTGCGAGGTGAGTTGGCATCGGCACGCTGGAGAGCAGGCTGTCACGGAGTTTGAGAGTTCAATAATGGAACACCTGGGGAAAAAGCCAATTCGCATAGATAGAATGCTCTCAGGATGTTTGATAAGTTCTGGAACTCCACTTTCTTATATCCCTGCGCCGCGAGGCTTATATTGTCCTCCAATGATATCGGAGCTTCATTCCTCAGTCAACTCCACATGGAACATAGGAAGCATCGTGCGTGGCTCTTGATGATCGCTTGGAAGGTCAGTTCTCACTTCCGACGCAATGTGATATGAAAGGACGGATTCGGAGGTGGAAAATAAGAATTGAATAGTTCCTCCAAAACCCTTTTCCGAAGAGGAGACTTCACACCAGCGTGTGGAAAAGTATCGGAGGTTGATCTCAATGCTTCTGATCTTCCAATATACATTCAATGTGATTCCTGAAATTCGCAACTGTTGCAGTTATCCATTCTCATAACCATCATGTTCAAGCGCCATATTGCTACTGCGTGATGATTGATTTTCAAGTGAGTTATTCACTGATTTATGAAATTGATGTTGGGATCTTACACAACGCTACAAACAGAAATATCCGAAATTTCCAACAATGGTAAGGAGTTCTGACGATCCTCAAATATCCTGCTTGATTCTGAAGTGGATGTGAGATGATTGAAACATTAGAGGAGATTGAGCTCTACTCGCGGGATTTGTTTTTCTCGAACACTCGTTCGATCTGTGAACCTAATATAATGATTGAATTTTTTATGTTGAGCTCCTATGATACGATACGCAGCGATCCAAAGGAAGATATCAGACCAAACAATACACTTACACACAATTATACATACATGGACAGACATTCAAGATTCTGAATCAAAATTGATCGTTTTCCGCGGTTTGAATATGGAGGTTCAAGTGAGACAGTGACGAGAACCACCTACAAATGACGTACGCGACCTAATTGTTGGCAGCATCCATATGGAACAATCTGGTATAAGGTGTGACTGCTCCATGAATCAGTATGATTTACTGCCATATGCTGCCAACATCTTGTCATCAACCATCCCAGAAAATTCAAATTGCTGCAGATATTTTATTGCTTGCTTCTCGCTCTTTTCTGAACTCTATTGGTAAATATATAATCATATGATATCGAACTCGATAGTTGAAATCGCAGATGTATAGATAGCTGCGATTTACACCAAGTAGATAAGTTCCCAACCTAAATGCTGTAATCCTTTTCGAGTTGAAATACATTATTTATTCATTCATCTCATAATCCTCGCCGGAGAAGAGTGAGAGAAGGGGCTGTCATTGAGGATATATAATTTTGGAATGCTGAAGAGAGTATATTTCAATTCTTCTCAACATAATTCATTTATATTTCACGACACAAGAGTTTCAAAGTGTTTCCCGAATGATCCTGAATCTTTGAACAATTCTTCTTTCTCTCTAGATCATAAGGACTTATCCTCTCATAGGAATGAGAGGAGCATTCACACACGTTGTTCAGACGAAGGGCTTGAAGGCCATTGGATCTAGGTGCCATGTGGCTCCACGCTATCTTTTCGATTCGGTTGGACTCTGGAAAGTGCTGAACACGGATATCGATGGAGGCTGTCTGTCCGAGTGCAAGGAAAGACCTTTATTTTTCGCATGAAATGATGTGAAACTTTCGAAAAAAGCTATTTTCGCCATTCTCGAGGTTCGATTGCTCTCGATGAGATTGATATTTTCGAATTCCGCTTACAGTCATAAAAAGTTTAATCCAAGATCTACAATGTTCATTGACTTGATCCTTCTGAAATTCATGTCTCGCATTTTTTTCCGGCTCCGAAAAACGCTGTTACGTGCCCGCGAACCAACGTTGCTGCGCGTGTCGGAACTTAACTGAGGTTACCAAACAACTTCATTGCAAATATCTATCTACTTGAATCATTCAAAAAGTTCAATTGGATCCATGTATTTGTCTGAGAAGATTGTTTCTTCGACCCGACCTTATATGGGTTATTCGTAGAGGAAAATTATCTCCTGGTACCTGGGAGTGTTGGAATTTTGATTCCACCTGCAGACGAATTAGTTACTGTGATTCATTGGAGCTCCTTCAACCTATAAATAAGTCACCAGCCTTTCGCCATGCGCAGCACCGTTGATTCGCGGTTGCCAAATAGCGATTCCCGGAGACAGAAGAAACATGCGCGACATGAATTCTTTGAGGATCAAGTTCTCGAACATTGTAGATCCTTACTCGAACTTTCCATAACATAACGTGTATAAATTTTCAATAGGAAGAGACAGGAGATAGGAATTAGGAAAGGAAGTGGTATCGGCCAATGGAAATTAGTTACTTGGAATATGGAGATCCTCATTATTACAATATGGGATAATTCTGTGGAATATCCCATCTTCACTCGATTATTATGATTCACTCTCATCTACTAGCAAATACTGTCATATAATATATCAAAATAAGCGGGTTACCGTTTGTACTCGACTGTTCCCTTCAGCCGTGGAGTTGATTCAATTTATGAATATAAGATGATATGATATCATATAACTAATTTTCGATTCAATTTTGAGATGGGTACACGGAATGTCGTCCAAGATTAGATCCTGATATAAGCATAAGTATTTCAGAGAATCATAAAAGATGAAAGTCTAGGAATTTCGATGCGGGAAACTCAGACTAATTGAAATTTGCTTCGAGTCTGTCGTGAGACCGAATCAGAGATGGTTTCCTTTTATGATCTTCATTGATTTCTCGAGTTCTCATTTAGCGACATGGAATTCTGTTCGAAGCCTGGAAAATCTCGATTATAGGTATATGACATCAAACGATTTCCCATGTGAGACCCTACAATTTTCGAGGTGTATTCAAAATGAAATTTTTCATATTTCAATCATTCTGATGACTCTAACATTCTATTCCAATGTTAACAATCAGGATATCCCTAATCTATGACATTCCCAACGCTGATCTTCGAATGAACTCAATTTTCTATTATAATATTTGAAACTTGGATAATTTTTATTCGCGATGAACAAAAATCTCGGGTATAAGTCCAAGTTACT
The DNA here is from genome assembly GCA_900490065.1 of Neuroterus quercusbaccarum. Lineage (NCBI taxonomy): Eukaryota > Metazoa > Arthropoda > Insecta > Hymenoptera > Cynipidae > Neuroterus > Neuroterus quercusbaccarum. The sequence goes on from UWOG011081820.1 coordinate 6,091, forward strand.
TCAATCCTTCACTTACCATGTCAGGAGCTGCTGAACCTATTTTCCGAGGAAGTGACTTGAGCTCGAATTATATCATATAGAGAATTAATAAAATTCATCCGTTTTTCTTCCACGATTTCATGCGTTGTTCCCACGTTTCATGCTAGCGAAAGCATTGCAAGTTCAATTGAATATACTCCCAAATATTGATGTTTCATCTTCCAGGAATGATGGATTTACAATGGAGGACTTTCGAAGATCTATTCCCAGCATACAGCGGTGTTCTGCCTCCGGTCGAAGAAATTCGGGTTGAAAATCAGTTCCCTAATTTCTCAACCTTTGATAATCAAAGAATTAAATTTGATTCGATACATGTCGTAAAGAGAGGTAATTTCATATTTGGATTGCTGAGAGGATATGTCATTTTCGAACTATCCCGTTTGTTCGGAGTGCAAGGTTTATTTATCCTTTTCGACACGGATAAAAACGAGTGGGTTACTCTCGTTGATGACTCAGAATGGAAATTTGGTGTTTCGCGACGTAAAGACTTGGTTATTGCACGCGATCAAGTTGCTGCTACGCATGTATCAACATCGACTCATCCTGTATACAAAGAAGCTCACCTCAGAGCATGCGCTCAGGCAAACGAGCAAGCAGACATTGCAGAACGAAAGCTAAAACTATCTTGGAACTCCAGTTCATCACAGATCGATAGAGCCATTAAAAGAATCAAAAAAGTATACAGTGATGCATATAATCGTGCATTCATGCTTTATTTACATCGGCATGGAGAATATAATATAAACGGCCATAGAGAGAGGTCTATTTGAAGGGAAGATTATTGCTCATTTATTGTCGCAGAGGGAGCCATGGAAAACTGTTATTAGCGGTGATTCATGTTCTTCACGATTCATCCATCATGAATTTCTATGGAATCATCAATTGCGCTGCAGGGCTACCTCAATATTCTGGAAAAGAAAAATATCGGAAAAGAGTTCATCTGAATATTTAATTTCCGAAAAGTATTCATCGGGAAGGAAAGAATTCGGAATTGGTCTCGCTTCATAATGTATTCATCTAGCACTACGCATTAAGTTATTGTATTCAACAAATATTCTCGAGCAGGCCATCAAGAATTGGAGGTTGACGCAGTGACCATTGTGATCTCTCGATTGTGGATTCTCTATTTTCGAAGATCATCAGCTGAAAGAAAAACATCATCACCACGCGTCTCGTGCTTCGTTTCTACGCTCATTATTTCAGGAAATCACTCCCCATACCATCCTAATGGACGGATTCCACTATCCAACTCTCGGTGTCAGAAACATGAGTGATGTATATTATCCTCCTCATCCTCGAAGGCGAAATATAGTTTGCAATCCTGGTTGTCAGGAATTTTAGTAAAAGAATAGCCAGAAATCACGCGACGTCTAGAAGTACAAAGATCCGTTGACAGCGATAGCAATGCTGATGTTGATGTTCATTCTCCTAGCTAAGAACCACGGTATCGGAGGCTACAATGAACGAGAAGAATTGAAACGAACCACTCTCAATCTTGAAGCATCGTTCAGGTCGTTGAGCATGAACTGCCTGACAACTCAACTCAAATGGCCATGAGCTCCTGGATACTGTTTTCGCTGCGGTATCCTCATAGTCACTCTATGGACTAAATCACGTTTTAATGATGCGTCTGTGTATAAATTCCTAGTCATTGATATTAAAATTCGATAAATCGATTTTTTCTCAAATTTTTGAACTTCCAACTGGAACAACATGACTTTCTGATGGAGAGTGTTATTTCTAGCGTGCAAATGAATAAAATATTCAATGAAACTCTCCCTTGAATACCTTCTTCTCTCTGGTGAATTGCATTGATGATAATTATATATCTTGGATTGAATATCGCGTGGAATAGAGAGAAAGATGTACGTGTTCTGCAACGTTTTTGAAATAATTGATATTATAATGTATCATCGTATGTTGAACATACGCTTTAACGAACAGAGAATGCTTCATCGAAGCGTTATCTGCAACTTGACTTGCAGACAATATTAATTTCTTTGCATTCTCTTTCCTTGTATGCTTGTTCATTTCATTTCCTCTATGCTAATTCAGATGGAGCGTGAATGGACTATCATATGCTCGGATGCATTCTTTTTTGATCGAAATTATGCTTTTCGAAAAGCTTGTTTCATCATATTCAATCAATATTTCGCCTGTTTATATGCTGATCCTGATGTCCTGATCCTCTCTTTTCTACCTTCTGCCCCACTCAACCGACAAAATAGGATTAGGGAGAAAGTTATATATATATACATATTTATATATATGCATACATAGATATATGTGTGTGTGTTCTCATCTACGCACTTCGATATTTGTGATCGAGTCAAACAAATGTGAATTGGGTCAATCTCATATCTTCCAAGATTCTGATTACACTACGTATTCATATGACTAATTCAATTAAAAGAACTCTCTGAATTGAGCGATAATTGATCCTAACAAGGTAGAGTTATACTTCCGTTGCGTCGTATTCCTGAAATTTTCTTTATTGAAAAACGAAAATAGAACGTTCCATAACAGGACGTTCGAATTTTTGACACATGAATGATCAGATTCTCCAAATTAGAATATGGACTGATCCAATCAAGACTCGTCACTGGAAGTTCTGGCGCTTCGCGTTCGATTATGGTACCTCGCGTTGCGCGTTCGAACGCTTTACGTCACCTTGTACGCTCAGGTAGAAGATTGTTACACAACAAAAGTTGAGATTGAACAAAATACACACGGATCAGAATTCTTTCAATTTTTATAATCAATTGGAATCTGAATTATACCTGGTAAATTATTTGTTCAATCGAAAATAGTTACACACCGATTTTCTCGGTTCCATCCGCGACAAGGAATTCACCTCTGAAACATTCCACGATAATTTGCGTTTTCTAACTGAAAATTGAAATCCTCAATATCCTCGTGTTATTTCCCACATCCAGTACAAAAACAGTAATGACTATGGAAGATGGTCAAGTTTCGCTGGTTCCTTTCTCCATGGTTCGAATCACAGATATTTGCAGCATGAGGCTGGTTGAAGAACTGGACCTGTATTTTCGAACCATAGACCAGCGTTCAGGAGAAAGTTGGAATTGAAAAATTCTCATAGAAGTCATCGAGCTGTCAGACGAAAGACTAATGGTCAGGCAGAACGACCGATCGACAGACATATCCGTAAGAACCATTCAGCGTTCCCACATTCCCTCTCAATGTTAAGTAGAATATTCTCATTCTCGACTCATTCTAAAAATTTCTCAATTTTTCCAGTAGCCTGTGGATGCCTCTCTTCAGGAAACAGACTCTTCTGTTTGAAACATCAAGGGAGTGATTTCGAGGAGAACAATAATCAGTCTCCTGGTGACAGATTATTGATACAATGAACGAATTTTGGAAGTAATGTTTTCCTTTCCTGGAATACTCATTCACGAAAAATTATAAATTGTAACAATTCCTGGGAGAAAAAATACATGAACTTAGTGGAATATTTTGAATGATTACGAAATATGTTGAACAAGAACTATGACACTTGATATTACACAAGTTGGTATGGTTCATCTCGAAAGATAATACTTCTTCACGACATCCAGGATACTGAATATCATTCCAAAAAATTATAATCATCTCATTGATTTGCAATTACTCAAGAGAAGCATAAAGATTTGGCACCAGTCGATTAAAAATAATTCATGTCTAAAAAACTTCCTTGAGATCCACATACAAAATGTGTAATGGAATTTGAACTTCGGGATAGATGAAAATGAGTCGATAAGTGTCTGCTTCGTCTCAAATTATTCTGCGAGCTGTTGGTATATGCTGACATAATTTTTCGAATGACGTAGGTTGTTCATAGGAAGAAATCGGAGATCATTTGTACAGCACGTGTATAATTTTCTGATGGGGAAGGGTAGGAGCGCGATTCAGAATGAGAGGTAGTTTTTGCCAATCAGAATC
>UWOG011120516.1:0-10489 GCA_900490065.1 Neuroterus quercusbaccarum
TTTGGATTCCCGATTCATTTCTCTTTCCGAATTTTTGGTATTCCTGAGTTTCTCCTTTCCTAATGAAACCGATTCTGGAGTCTGAGCTTTCCTAATTTGTATCCGTTCCGAAAGATGAACTGCCTCCGCGGATCAGCTCATCAGGAATCAATAATATAGAGTTTTCTATCTGCAGACTCTGTGGAAAATATCGCTTATAATAATATTTTGTGATCAATATCCACAGAAAATGTATACAATTCGAATGAGATCGTAAAATTTTGAATCTCATACTGCTTAGAGTTGATTCAACTTGGCTTCAAGTAGAGCCTACAGGATAGGAATCGATCTTCGCTAGGTAAGCAAGACAATCATTAATATTATAATCACTTTTGATTCAATATCGATCGGAGGAGAAACTCCTCCATTCTAATAAGTAATTCATCTCTCTGAATGCAAAATTCCAAAGTTGTCTTCATTGTGATCATTGAAAATCAACCAAATGTCCAGTAAGAGCTCAGTAAGATTTTACAGGTATGAACAAATGTACCTTCGAACATTCAAGATAAGCTTCGTACGCACGATTGGAGACGAAACTCGTTCTTAGTCACATTATTATATATCCTTCTACACGCGCCATAATTTTTGAATTTGATGAATAATCTCATTGGATTCTTAACATATGAGTTTTAGGCTCATGGAAATGATCAAAATAATCATTGATTTGAATGATTGATACATTCGAAGTTTATTTTAAAAAACGGTATGTTTTTCCTAATTACTAAAACAATCATTTCGAATTCAAATCGGAGAATTCCTATTCCGAGAATTTAAACTGAGGTTCAAACTTTTTTTCTCTTCACGAGTACAAAAATTTGTAACGAATTGATGTGAACTCTATGAGTAATTCAATGAATTACATGAGAAAACTCAAACTTGGGTCTCCACATGTGTCAGCGAAGATATTCCTCTATTTGGAAGTATTTGGGACTGATACATTTTTTTCTCCTATCTGAGAGAAGAGTATTCCTCATGAAAATTTAATCAACCATCACTCATATCAACCCTGGGACGATTCTCTACTGTTCCGAATAATCCGAAGTTTGATAATTATCACAAGTGTAAAAAAGTGAGTAGAGAATTTTCATAGGGATAATATAAGACATTGTGGATCAAATTTGAATGGGAATCGCGACTTTCCTCTCGATTAAAGACGGAGAATAACAGGATATTTCCAGACTGCAGTTTCAACTCTCCGAATCGTCATTTCCAAATTTGCATTGAGAAGGACTGTTACTGTGATCAGAAGAAAAGTACAGCTCTCAAGGATAAACTGTGTATTCATATATCAATTGAATTGATGAATATTCCGATTTTCATTCCAGCCAACAGTTTATATCGTAGGAAAGATGTTGAATTGTTCGTCATAATTCGAGTTGATTCGCGTTCCGCACAAATGAATATTCAGTCGACTGGGATCCTGCTGGTTCCTAACAATCTTTCTTTATGAACGGAAGAGGAAAATCAACTGATTCATCTAAAAAAGTTGATTTTATATCCGCGGTGTTAACTGCATTTTGTTCAGTCAAGAGTTCAAGTATCTGATACGAATAAGGTTGTATCTACGGAAGCGGCAGACCCTTCAGTTTTTTTTTTTCGTTTGAACCTGTACTTATGTATTCCGAAGCTATGATTACTCATATGATATTAATTAATAATTTAAGAGTTCATTCCTGATCGATGATTCGATGGATAACGTATTGAATGATGTTACTTGCTCACTTTCATTATGAATAACACAAATTTCAAGAAAAAGATTGAACAAAAGTTTGTAATACTATCATAACGCACAGTGTGTGTTCTATTGACTTTCAGCCTGTGCGTAACAGTTTCCGGAATATTCGAAGTCGCACGTGGAGAATTTGAAATATTAAATATTCCTCAAAGTTTCAATTCTACCGACCACGGAGACAGCTTATGAGTTGTCACTCACAGGCTGGAGATTAGGAGGAGAGAGCTGTCTATGATATTTTCCAAGATTTCAATCATTCATGGTTGAGTATAGAACAAACTATAAGCTTGTATGTTCTAACATTTTCATTATGATGAGAAGGTTACTTCGAAAGAGAAACTCACTATAGCTGCTCCTCTGAATCTTCACATTCATTCATCGATCAGATTCTATTGCAATTCGGCACGCTGTTTCTGGAACCAGCGAGAAAGCTCAACACCAAAAACAGTCCTTTCTAGCTGACCAAAGCACGTTATAAGTGAAAGTTGACAGGGGAAAAACGTCACTTATTGATAGCCTCACCTGATAATCATCACAATTTGTTATGATCATTTCCCTCTGAAAAATCGCGAATTCGAATTCTCATGACACAAAAAAAAAAGAAATTTTGAAATTCTGATGATAATGAGGGGGCATAACTCCCATGTGGAAGCTGACTATCGCGGATCTGACAAAAACTTCACGTTGAGGTTAAGGATAATGTAGCGGTCAAGTTCCAGGCGATGAATGGAGTTGGGGTGTTCTTGATACTGAGGTATCCAATGATTTTGGAAGGAGTGGATCGCGGAAGATTTTTTAAGTGAGCGAACTACTTATATCATGTGTACCTGAGACCGAGCGGAAGCGAGGAAAATCTAGAAACCTGAAGGATGGGATTTTAGGAGGAAGAATTCAAGTATCGTCAGAAGTACGTAGTGAAGTATATGATATACAAGAAGTAGGTTCGATAACGAGTTTATGAGAGAGATAGCATCTCAGAGATCCTGATTTCGAATCTTCCAGATTGCTGTCGGCTTGGATGAAAGTAGAGATTCTGAGATTCTCTTTTGAAGCACGATAAGCGCTAGTTGATGGTGAGAGAAATGAAGTAGAATATGCCGTCAGAAAAACTTGTATTCATACTATAGGTAGTCGCGATCATAAAAAAATGAGCATTCTACTTGAGAATAATAATGAATGGGTTGTTGTCCAACGCGAGAGTACGGGCAGAGTATTGAGAAATATTCATCAGCTTGAAGCGGATGGTTACGGGGAAATATTGGTTTAGCTTATGCTTGAGAGGATATTCGTATATTACAAATACTTTTCCCATGCATGAATTGGTCGACATGTGCCCCTGGTCTGAAAGAAATAGCCGAATTCTGATTACCTTCATTGTGGCAGATTGAAGACTTAGAAGGCTAGTTGATGGTCCGAGGTTTCTGAGGGTTTCTTGATGTTGTAGTGATCATAAGCTCATTGCCTCCAGTATGGATCCAGTCTAAGGCCGCAAGAAGAAAGGACCCTGAAAAATTGTGAGTAAGACGGATCCATATCGAGATATCAGAGAAACTAAAAGTTTCTAATAGACTCCAAGTATAAGATGCACGAGACGACAGCTGTGAAAACTCAAGAGATGCGAATAGGAAATGATAATATGGAGGGTGGGTCGGCTAGAACGAATCAGTTACCACATACTCCTGTCGTGTGACAGGAGTATGTCGTACTGCGTTTGTAGGAAAGAATTCGGACCATACAGAGTGGAATGCTAAGATTTATAATGCTTCAAAAGTAGGAAAATTATCGTAGAGAAGAACTTTCAACATCACAGCTCCTACTGATGAGGAAAGTAACATACGTCAGAACGATCTCGGATTCATAAATAGAGGAGTTAAACGACATATCAGGGCAAGTAATGATGAACATATAACGAAAGAAGAGAAAAAAGTGCGAAATGATTTCGAAGGATACGTGAAACTGAATAATCGAAAAAATGGGAAAGATTAAGAGGACGAAGCTTGTCAACGAGAGAAAGGTTGAAGATTGAATGCAATATGATACAGACATGATACATGACGCTTCTAAAGACTATCCAGGAAATGATTGGGGAAAGAAGAATGAGGACACAATAACAGCAGTTTGAAATAGGATGCGTAGGAGGAATCAATTGAGAAATGAAAAGTCTGTGTCACTTAGTTCATGAATAAAATCAAGAACTTGAAAAGGTTAGGGCTACTGGTATAGATAGTCTAAATGCTTGAGTTCCTGAATACGGTCGCAAATTCCCACCTTTGATACTGTGCGGATTCATGAATGTTCGTATTGTATTGAGGGAATGACACGAAGTTGGGTCAATGCGAATATCGTACGAATCAATTCAAAAGGTAGTGAATGGGAGAGAAAAATAAACAGAAGTTCGAATGAGGATATGAGAATGGGAGGATGGAGGAAAATCATTCTATGAATCCGATAGGAGGAGTGGAGACAGGATTCATTGGAATGGAGAACGTTTCGTAGAGGAAGGAATCAGTCAGAGGCAATGAGGAGGGCATGGAATGATCAAGAGGCTAGGAATCATAAAAGATGTAAGAGTTCGGGATATAGATGATACATCAAATCCAGTCTGCGGATATGTCAAAATGGAACGCAAGGAGTACCAGATGAAGGCACTGAACAAGACAGCGTTCCGAAAGAGAATGAGGATAATGGACAACGGAGTGACATGAATCATCTGTTGGATCGAATGAACTAAATGAAGGAAGGGATAGTGAGGGGAATATCCGAGGTCTCAGGGACAAGTCGAACTTCCTAGTTCGAAGTTAAGATGATATCGGGAAATATATATATACGCTAGAATACGCAGACAAAATAGTGTTGATAGCGGATGATGAAAGAAGGATGGCGGGCTAATTCAAGGTTTGCGAAAATTCTAAGGTGGGCGAAAGTTCAATTCAACTGCAGTAAAGACAGAGATGTTGTTGAGGAAACAGCGGAGGAGAAAAAAGGATTGACTAAAAGATAAAAGTTTGTGAAGTTAGGAGATATTAAAAAATTTTGATATCAGGGATATACGTTGCGAACAAATGAAGGCCTTATACCTCATTTGAGATATGGAAAAGACCAGTATGATGTTATGTAGCGGAGGTGTGAGGATGAAATGTAAGAGATCGGAGGTTCACAAGGACGTGATATAAGGTGGACACTGAAAGTACACCAGAGGACGAAAAAATGTATTGAGGAAGGAGAAACGAAAACTCACAAATTCATTACTGGATCGGTGAGAGCGCGTGTAGATTCAAGATAAAGCTGAGGCACGGAGAGAGAGAAAATAGAGAGAGGATGTTCAATCACGGTAGAAGAGGAGAAAGAAATGGTCATATGATCGAGGGAAAGAAAAAGAGTTATATGATGCTAGAGTTATAGGAGACGAGGTCAAATTCAACCATGAAGGACTGGATGAAGGAGAGAGAAATACAATGTATAGAAAGATGTGATGATTGATGAATCTCAACGCAATCACTGGTATGAGATGGTAGAAAAGAAACGAGTATCGAAGTCTTCAAAAAAAGGTTTAGTGAGAGAGAATGTGAACAAAAATAGCAGAATAAAGATTAAGAAAGGAGGTGAGATAGAGGATCTGATGCAGGGAGAGAGATGAGGAAAAGTGCAGAATGTGTTGGTGGAAAACGAGAGCATTCGGGTATATATGGGAAGGATATAGGAGACGTGGGAAGATGAGGGCAGCAGGCAAGAGAATTCGCGACGGATGACATTCTTCTCTTTGGATCCATGTTCATTTTTCTGTCAATATCGGCAAATTCATTGACGCGGGAGCATATAAGGAAGAGGAATATTCTATTCCCAGAGTCTTCTATATTGAAATATTCAACTGTCCTGAAGCCATCCATATGATCAAATTTAGCAAATAAGGAGAAGTTCAAGATGTGAGATAACTAATCTCCTCCTCCCATACCATATATACTCTCGTATGAACAGAACGTGTCGTTTCGATGTTGTAAACGCTGATATAAATCGCTTGAGTTCATCAAATTACTCTTTACAATTTTTTTTTTCCATTCAGTGCGCTTCTTCGTTCATCTGTCCCAGAAAATGAAGATTGGTATAACGAGCCTTCTGCTCGCATTTGCTGTACTCCTGCAGGAATCAGAATGCATGCCTCCTAAAGGTGGAAAAGGTGGTAAAGGTAATATGATATTGAAATTATTATTTCTCTGTAGCTCTGCCTTGAATGCCAAAATTCAACTGATTCTGTGTCTCGAATTCAGCTTGTGCTATGGTTTGCGAAAATTGTAGGAAAACCTCGATGTTCACAGTACACTGAGTTCATTGCAATATCTTTGATCCAAACACATGAAAACAAAGAGATATTTACAGTTTTCTCAAAATTGAATCGGGAAGGAACGTGTCGACGTCAGTCGTCTAAAATATCGCGGGTTTCTTATCTATCTTCTTATCTATCTTGAATATTTGATCTTCAATTAGGAGTTGTACATCTTTGCTGAGAATGGAACTTAACGCTCGAATGAATGATACCTTTTCGGAGATTTATTATTTTTATCAAACATACAATTTCGAGGTGTAAAACGTTTAAAATTTAGTTGCAAACGGATTATTTTATGATTCGAGAATTATCGTTCGAAATTATATTTCAATTGTTCAACTTTCAGAATACAATTGATCTAGTATAGTTGGAAATTCAACTTCCCAGTTGTAAATTATTATGATCTTTTCCTCAAAGTTGTTCTTTTTCATGGAAAATCAATATTCTCGGGAAATATGAATTTTCAGTGAGAATGAAATCATACTATAATTCTCAACTTCTCATTCTGAGATAAGACTCCTGCATCCTATTGAATTATCGAGGTCTTTCCTCTCCAGTTGGAAATCAGTTTCAATAACTGGATAGTCGCATGTTTTATTCCTGGTTGAACATGATCCTTTATCAGTCTACAAATTTTACAATTCGTGAATTCCATTGATTCCATTATAAATTCTTCCACATTGTTGTCACAAAAAAGTGAGAGTTTGAATTGGAATCCAAACATTCCATTTTTGGTTGGAAATCTCGCGTCTTCAGTTAAAATTCCTGTATCTTGTTCAAAAGTCTTTATTCTTGTGAGAATTCAGTTTTTTTCACTCAAAATTTAATTGACCTCTGATTTTTGTCTTGGATCATGTACTTTCAATTTTAGATTCAACAATTTTCTTGTATATTCAACAAATTGTCTGAAGAGTTGACTTATCGCCTGAGAAACGATTGTTTGGTTCAAAATCCATAATTCGAGTTCACGTTCCGTTTCGTTGACCGCGAATTCGAGTCTTTTGTTGACACATAATTACTTTGTTTGTTTGGAGATCAACTGTTGAAATAGGCAGTTATCTATTGCATTTTTATCAAAAAATTCATCTCCCTCAGTTCGATATTCAACTACTTCCTTAAAACATATCTATTCCTTCACTTTTTGTCTTTCCTCACATGCATTCTTTTGATCACCTTTTTTTCTGCTTCATTCTCCTGTTGAATAATTCAACTTTCACATTGAATATGATAATTTCAACTTCTGGAAACAGTTGCTCCTAAAAATATTTCATTCCAACAATTAATTGTACTGGCCGATATTTTTATATTCTTTTCGAAAATTGAGCTATTTGAGAATGAGATTGAATAATTCAGTTGCAAATCAAACGATTTGGATGGAAGTATATGTTTGACTAAGAATTTGAGTATCTCATTCTCGGTAGATATGTAAAATTCCTAGTTCAAAATTGAACTTATGTTCTTCTAATTCATACATTTTGTTTGAAAATTTGTCTCGTTCATTAAAAATTAATATTTGGTTATAAAAAACTTACCTTCCCGGCTACAAATTCATTTTTTTGTTACAAATTCATCTTCTAGTTGTGAATTCATCCTTCCTGGTCGTATTCATTTTCAATAACTGTGGATTCAACGGTTCCAGTTCCTTTCCAATCCTTCGTTGAATATCAGACTCTTCCGTATGAGGATGAACTTCCTGAAAGAAATTTAGCCGTTTCGTGGAAGATTGGACTACTTCTTATAATATTTAGTTATTGTTCCTCAAATGTTTACTTCTATTCGAAAAATTGATAGTTTCCCTTAGAAATTAATTTTTCTCGTTGTATATAAAATGCAATATCATATTATCATTTCCAAAATCCGTCTGTGAGGTGAAATTCACATGTATTTCCTTCGAAATGGACAGCTTGAACCCTTTATCAAAGTTCTCATTAGGGGAATTTGCAATATATTGTACTATTCTTAGAACATAGCAAAAAATATCACGCACAAACAGGAACTTCCTGATTGAAACGAGAATTTTACGGAAACGAAATTTGTTCTTTCGTTCCTTGAAACTTATGAGAATTGCTCCAGATGAAAATACGAATATTCGATTCTTTCACTGTCTTCTCATTTCATTTTTATCTAAGATTCTCTGCTCAGTGGAATATTCAGCTGATCCATTTATTGTTGGAAATAATAATTTGGATATTCGAAATCTGAGGATTCGCTAAATTCATTAATTCTATCATGAAGTCTCTTTCATCTCTTCGAAGAATCAGAAACATCAGATGAGAATAGAGAAATTTCATCCTTGGTTCAAAATCACAAATTTTCAGTTGGAATGTTTGAATTTTGCTGTGAAGGTCGCCCTTTCAGTTGAAATGAAATTTTGCATCTAATATTCCTCAAACATAAATTTTGCTGTAAATTATCCAGCGATGGTTTTCTGTTCAAAAATTCGTTTGTTCATTCAACTACCAGACTCAATATCTCCGTCTATTTCTGAAAATTCATCGTCCAGTTTGGGTTTACTCACGTCAATTAACGGTACAGTTGATCAACAGTTACTCAATTTTTGCGAATTCCGCCCATTCTAGTACATTATTGATATCCTTTGTGCACGTATAATTTTCTTCCTTGGATTTGAAATCAATTTTTCTTCCAGCAAGAAATATCACCGGAAAAGGAACATCCTCATTGAAACGAAGATTTTCCGGCCGGAAATCGCCTCTGCCTCCCGTTCAAACAGAATTTGAATATCTAATTTGCTTTTGGAATTCAAGATATATTATTTCAAAATGGAAAAAATTGAGTTTCTTATACAAACGTCTGAATGCTCCCGAACAAACTTAAATCAAAATTACAATTTGAAAAACCAATTGGGAATATTGCTTTGTCTCAATCGAGGATCTCATCTGGAATTTCCGTAGGCCCTATCACAAACTAAACACAAAATGCGAAAAGCAAAATCATCGATCGAATTTGTTGAATCTTTCAGGTACTCATTTACACGCAATTCCATTGATTATAATTTTTGTTCCACATTCTCAGGTCCGAGTAATACAGGTCCTCTACTCACTGTAGCAATGCATAATAACCAGCGGTTTTCGATGGTTGAGACTAATCTCCGCGTGGTCGAAACGTTACCTGCTTGGTGGGAAGGAACACCAGAAAATAACTTCAACGTGTATGAAGTTTTCATATATAGACCTATAAAAGAAATGAGTTTCTCGGGTAAATTGAACTATGTGATACATCCATCTCCCGATCTACCAAGATCAGCTGAGGTAATAATGGGTGGGGAGAAATTTGTGCCCCTTTGGAATTTTTCCATATGCCTGAATGGGAGAACTCCTTCTAGATACATTGGCATTGATCGTGTATACATAACAATACCCAGAACCAAGACAGTACTTGTACAAGGATTGATAACAGAAACAGAAAGACGAGAGGCTGAAGAACTCGAGGCACTTGAAGAAGAGCGTCGCCGTAATACCACAGTGTCACCGAAAGCTTTGCCCTTCAACCCTTTCGAGAACAAGTCTTAATCGTGTTGGATGAGAATTCTGGAGGAACTCATAGATGTTCCATCATTATTCCATGATGGATCATCAGGGAATAATTTTTTCAGAATTTCAAATCAATCTCTGGCTTCCCATCAGGGATATGATGACTCAGATACACCTCATGAGATGCAGAACCGTGTTCTTCGATCTGATGCATGTATTCATCAGGTATGATTCTGAACTCATTCGCTTCAGAATTGAGGCTTTGAGAAGCAAAAAGGGACGAATAAGCGATTGAATATCAAGGAAATATTCCGGAATTTTGGATCCAAGAAAAACTCATCACTTATTCCATTCGTATAATCGAAAGTTCCATAATCTACTAATTTGATGTTCATAGTTCTCATTTCGTGATATCCTGAGTTTATAGCAATCTATTCGCAACATTATGTATATCTCATCTGATGAATAAATTTATCAGCTAATTATGATGGTGTGATCCTTTATTCCTTCGATTTTGTAATAAGTATTTCTCAGAACATTTCTTTGCGTTTTGATTGCAAGTGAATCTACTCCCATGAACTGTAGAGAACTAAACAACATTTAAACCCAATATATATTTCAAATTACGTGAAGATTCCCGAAAACTGCATTCCCTCCAGCGGATGGTTGCTTCAGAAAGCAAAGGAGAACGAAAATAGAGGAAATGAATTAATTCTCACGGGTTATCTATACATTTTTTGATTTCAAATGAAACACCAACCAATTTTTTTTCTATCATCAACACTTCACAAAAGTCTCAATATTCTTATTTATAATACCAAATCTATAATTTCTTTGCGTTTTCGGTAATTTACACTGGAAATCATACATATATCTTATTCGGCAAATCAGCTCATCAGGTTGATT
>UWOG011122233.1:0-10985 GCA_900490065.1 Neuroterus quercusbaccarum
CCGAGGATGTTGGGCGAGACTTATTGAGAAATATATGCATTGTGATGACGAGCGAATAAACAGATGCTCCCGGAATTCCGAGAGTACTGTGATTGAATTCGATACAAAAATTCTAGATGGAGAGAAAACTTCCTAGACTAGACTACCATAAACTGCTGGAGGCAACGTTAGTTGTTCTTGGATGAAATCCACCACGTGGTGAACGATTAAGAGTTCCTGAGATGCACGATGCATAACATGATAGATTCATAATTCTGAAATCTTCTCATTCTGTATCAACTTGAACTGGCAAAATATTGGTAGTGTAGCTGCTGAGAATCTAGCTCATTCATGACTCCGTTGTATGTGGAAGAGTCGATAGCTCGCTCTTAGTAAAGCAATGCTCTGATGAACGATCTCGATTCCATTCAATAATTTTGAAATTATACTGGAGTATCGTCTCAACGTATTCAATGATATTCGTGAAATTTGAACTGGAAAGCGATTCGATTCAGAACATTTCCTAAATTAATCACGAACGGAAAGGACCGTAGAGTGGTTTGTCGTTTCAGAAAACATCCCGGATATCAGAAACATAATTGGTCCGTTAGGGATGGTCAGAACAAATCATAATGCGAAAAAGTGACTTGAATTCTCGATTGGGCCTGCATCTTATTTCTCAATCCACAGTTCGAGATTGGGAACTTTATTTCGGAAAGGGTTCGTTGAGAAATTGCAAACTCTTGAATATCTTCAGGAAACGAAGATAGACAATTGAATCATTGCAGGTCTGACGTGAAAAATAACATAATAGGCATACTATGAAGAACAATGGAAGATAATTATTTCAAATGGCACTCTCTTCTGTAAATGTGACATTCATCGTTCTCACTTCAGTAATAGTTTTTTTAACAATAGACATAAAACTCAAGACCGCCCTCCGTCCACGTTGGCAGCGTGGACACGAACAGTTCAAAAAATTGACCAAATTATTCCGAATCAGAGAGCAGAGCAAAGAAGTAATATCATATATATTGAGTTCGAAGAAGTGAATCATCAGTGCAGATAGAATTATCGTTCATGACTGGAAACGAACAAATTCTAGAAGCAATCAAAGAGTACATAATGCGGTCCTGAGTTTCAAAATTAGAGAAACTTTCATTATGTGTTGGTTTTCACGTCAGTTAGCACATACAAATTTCTTGATGCTCTCGGAATCACGAAAATTCTGGATTGCTTGGAGTTCAGAGTAATATTTTATAGATAGTGGATGTATTTTATAACTATATTCACCAATAGAATCCAGGGTAATGGCCAAATATAGAAATAAAGAACGGATGAGTTTCATCTTCTCTAATCAGACAGCAAACTCATAGATGTAATAATCAAAAACGACATCGATATTGTCGCTGTGTAATATTCTACTGCTTCATTGAGTTACAGAATCTGTACTGCAATCGTTATCTTCTCGATAAGATGCGTCAACTCTGTCCTTCTGACATATTTACAGTTGATAAGAGTCAGTTCAAACGTGAATACTTTGTTAACATATCTCTCCGAGACTGATGTCATAAAATACCATGTAATCTCTCATTCTCGAGGCATAAAATCTTCGAGGATTCAAATTCTCATGAAGATGAATGAGGCTCTTCCATGTTTTTCATTTTATATTTCAGGAGCTACTTGAGGAAAACATGGTCATTTCCGAACGATAGCATCGTTATCTCATTCTGATTCTCAGTAAATTCAACATAAACTTTCAAAGGAATTGTTATTAAACGAAATATAAGATAGTAATCACTTGAATTCGAAATATATGATGTGAGAAATATGCTAACACTTCAACTGACATTATTCGATTCAGTAAATATGCAAGATTCCTGGAAAGCAAGAATCTAATGACAAAGTTCAGACATACGGAAAAAAATGTTATCACTGCAATTCAATGAACGACGGAAGCCTTCTCAGTAAAAGTAATTAGGAATCCCTTTCTTTCTTTCCGTAGAGGAATCAGAGAGAGGGCAGACGATTTAGAAGGTTACAAACCACATCCTCTTCCTCCTCTTTTCCTACCAGATATACCTCAGATTTCAAGGTCACGAATGTTTCAAAGGTTTTTGAGAAAATATCATATCATACAAGTTATATATTCCAATGATATCTAGGTGTACTTCCTCTTCCATGATGCTTCTCTGGTCGTCTGCTTTATTATTTTTCGAGTTTGCACAATTACACGTGATGTTACAAAAGTTTGATTTCAAGGTATCTCAGCTTGGTGGCACTGGAATGAGTATAATACGCCGATAACACTCATGAAGAATTCCATTACAAACCACTTCCAAAATTACGAGAAGATGCATCCTGAATGACCACTTTTCGGAAATCAAAAGGATTGCGTTGAAAAATTTCTAGGAAGTCTCTCATAGAATTCAACACTCATATTTGCAGTCCATATGGATAACTTGTGATGTATAAAATTTATAATCCTTTTTGATCGGTTGTTTCATGTATCAACTCTCCTACTCATTTCCTGGCAAGAAAGTTCGAAAAAATGATAAATGATGCAGCACCTGAATCAGAGTCATTCGATAATAATGCCATCCAATTCAAGAACCTAATTTCAAATCAAGATATACCCAAATCATCGGCAACGGTATATAAGATGTTCCTCCTTTGTTTATTGATGTACCACTAGAACCGATCAAAAATTTGATGGAAAGGAGATGAGATGTTCTCGAAAATGACACTCAACTCCCTTCTGATGAATTTCTAGTGAGCATTGAATTACTGATGGAATCAACCTACCAGGGCTTTTTGATAATTCAGTCAAGGCCCCTCAAAATAAGCGTTCGTTCCCGTGATGACCTCTCCATTCGACTCAAATCTCTCACAACCCAGCCACTGCATCAGGTTCGGGAAAGGGAAATAATCACAAAAGCTGAATCTGTAGAATATGCTGGACAAGGTAGTAGTTTGTAGCCCAATTCAAAGAATTTTGCTATCGCTACACGGTTGCGTTAACGGTTCTGTGTGAGCAATCGCGGCACCCATCTCGCGGATAGTTTCTCCATACCCAAATATTCATGTTAAATGTGATGTAACCGCTCATTCAAGATGTTTACAGCCTCAGCTAACTCACGCACTTTCATTCTCCTATCACTTGAAATCCTTCCATGGATCCCGTGGACGATTTCTGGTGTAATGACCTCTTTTGAGCGACCTGAACGTTATGCGTCACTTGTACTAGTACGACCACAACGGAACTCAGAAAACCGCTCCTCGACAATTGAAAATTGATGGTGCGGAGTTCCTCTGATATTTATCAAGCCTTTTCTTAGTTTCACTGATGGTTCCTCCACGCGAAGAACAATGCTTGATTAGCATTTTGAAATTCCTTAAAATTTGATTCTTGATTTTAGAACTTATTTCCGCTTAGTGGATGTGACGCTCATTGTTATTCCTGTCGATGAAATACCAGGAATGATATCTATGTTCAATTCTTATCATCTTAGACTCGTGTTCACGCATGGAATTAAAGCTCAGAATTGTATCAGTTATCTGAACATTGAAATTATTAGAAACGAGAATAACCTTCATAACACAGATTGGTACATGGAGAACATCTACTTGGGTCGCCCGCTCAATTATCAATTCTATCATCACTCACAACAAGAAATTGCACTAGTAAAAAACTCATTTGATTCTGCCATTTTTCTATCAGACATCTCTCCCAATGAGAAAAATTTAGAATTCATTGGAATAATACTATTTCTGAACAATTATCCTGAAGTTTTCATTGAAGAACGTATAAATCTCAGATCTTATGAAATTAATGACGGAGAATGAGAAGAGATTGATCATTTCAACAATTAGTATTGAATTCGATGGTAAGATTTAGGAAAATATGAAAAATATCATATTGTAATCTCTGTACACTCAACAAACTCCCAAAGAAGAACGAATTCAAGTGCTGATTTGCACGTTTGATCATGAGGACACATGTCCTACGTCCAACGAGCATATCATCCATTTTGATGATTTCATTCTTACTACATTTTTAATTTCCAAAGATCCAAGTTTCAATTCTAAGATTCCTTATCATATAACGTGATGAATCTCAAACAAAAAATCTCTATCATCAAGAGCATCGACTGTCAATCAGTATAGATGTGCATCCACAAACTGTGGAAAGTCAGAAATCAAAATATCGACCAAGTCGGCTGCCAAAATAATAGGAAAAAATTAACGTCATTTCGATGAATTGAGGAATAATTTTTGTCAGACATTGTTAATTATATTTTTCTGAAGAGAGACATTTTTCAAGCTTTCAGTCGATATCATTCAATAATTTTCCACGAATATTATATTCACACAAGTTCAGTCTTTTTTCGTCACCAAGTTCCATCGTCTGTGACAATGTGGTTGTAATCTTCTGGACTTCGATATTGGCCACTCCAGGAGTATTGATGACAGAGCATGTGAGGTTTGAGTCACGTTGCTAGATTCCTACCTTGTCAACAAGGTTTTTATCCTTCTTTTCTCATTTCTACCTGCTCTGAAATTTCTATAATTATGAGCAATTCCTCCAAACATAGTTCCTTTCGATACGCTGAACATCTGGGGATTCTCATCAAAATACTACGAATTAAAACAAGAGGTAAAGTGTTTTCCGAGTTGACATGAATAGTTGTGAATCGAAAAAATGATTCAAAACGAAAAAGTCATGTTCCAGAATTTATGAACTAATTTCAGGTTTGCGAATTTGGAATCGCGCATTTTCGTTAAGAGGCTCCGATGATTAGAACATAGCACAATAATTGCAAATATCAGGACAGCAATAAGGAATCAGGACCTGTCCTGATGAATCAGGACGTCTGCTCACTCCACAGAATGATCCTCATTGATTGTCTCATGGCTGAGAAATTCCCTATGATTCCTCAGCCACAGATTCATAGGCACCTGAATATAAATGCATATACTATGCGATAATCGAATCAAATAAGAGAATGCAAGGATTGAACTTCAGGAGACAGTGAATCAATACTTTGCTCCTTGATATTTTGAAGAAAGGCCTCAAAAAACGACATTTGAGTAAACTTCTTTGGTACTGTTGATGAATTGCAAGAAGAATTGGGATGCATAAGAATCTATCGAATCGATGACATTTAATAACAAGAATGCGACTAACCGGCAACAAATTATTTCCATTAATTGTAGCATTACATGTCAATTCTCAGTGCGGTTTTTCCAGCACTAAAGCTGAGCAGTGATGTTCTTCCTTTTCAACAATTGTGCCGAAACAATTAGAAATTGATTCATCATTTATAATTATTATAGGGAGATATAATCATAGATATGTTGAGTTCCAGATACTTCGAATTTTTATTCACTTCAGTTCAGGCGAATGTAGAATACACTGAATTTGTGCAAATTCATTTTTGTTGGAATGTTTATCAACGAGTTTCAGAAAATTGTATTGTAAATTCCACGAAACTTTGAAAGTATCTTATTTCACAAAATATAATGATATCGAAAGAAGTACATGTCATATTCGGATACTAATCCCAAGACAGAAGCAGAGCCTTGAGGGAACGTGATTCGACAAACTACTACACTATAAAGAAATTCCGCATTGTTGATGAGAATATAACCACTTTAGCGTAATGCGACTAATATGTGTATTCAGGAGCGGACTGAAGACATAAATCAAGGAAAAAATTTATTCCCGCGAATACTTGTTTTTGCAATTGGTTCGAAGAAGTAATGAAGATACAATTTTATGCGGATTTTGGGTTGTTATCGGACGAATCTGCCACACAATGATGGATCCACATCTTTTCTTCACGGAAGGAGACCTGACTCTTATACAATCCATGAAATTTTTTCATTTGAGTGGAAATTAACACTACATTTGATAAAACGAATTAGCCCTCATATACCTTAGGACATTTCATACAGTTCATGCGAAACATTAATTTTCCATCATTAATAATAAATGAAATTTATTTCTCGATCAGTCTTCGATTAGGAAGCTCATCCTATTAGAGAAACCCGAATGATTCAATGTTTCGGTCCTGAGATTGGTGAGACAAACCTTCTCAAAAAACACATTGGAAACATTCATGAAATTCTACTGATATGAAAAATCAATTGAAACAAACCTATAAAAATAGTTCAAGAATTTCATATAGAATGTTTCCAGTAACACAGAGACACAGTTCAAAAATCAAGTGAATTGAGGAAGATTATTCGAGTCATACCCCTCCAGGAATTTCGCAATCTTCCTTTATTTGGAGTTGGTTCCTGGAGAGGCTTTCATCAAAATATCTAGTCGAGAAAAAACTCATAGAAGCCCTGTCAGTTTTTCGTGAGAAATTCTGTCTGTGACAATATTCAAATACGGGCCTATGAGAGAAAAAAGCCCGTCCAAAGGTTATCGAAAATAATTCTCATAATAAATACGAAAAGGATGCCGTCAATTCACGCTATCGAAATAATAGTTTTCTGTCAATTCATATAACAAATCTTAATGAAATATAATTCTCCCTTCTTTTTTCTTCACAAATCTTTAGTTTTGATCACAATGTTCCAATATTGTTTGATCACATTCAGTGGATTCGAAATTCCTTATCATAATAGAATTTGTTATTGATGGTCATTCCAATTTTCACTTTCATTGTTCTTCTCAGTGGACGTTCAACCAAATCGGCGAATCGTATGTTCCAAAGTTCTTGCTAATTTTGTGTAATGCGTATCGAACCATTATTAGGTTTTTATGATTTCACGTTTTCGTTCATCCAAAATTTTCCGCTGAACTTATTCACTTTATTATATATCTTCTACTGTTCTATATGTTGAATGATTCGTTCAGTGAAATAGCATTCTCTTCGAATCAATGAGCTGCGTGAGGAGTGAAGATTCACATTCGTATCACTCCATAAATCTTTGTTATGAGTTTCCTGCAGCTTGAGGGACATTCAGCAATTTCTTTTCTGGTCATTCCTGAAACCAAGCCGGTAATAACGTTCATTTTACCTCGTTCTGAGAGCCCAAGAATAGGTGTGAACATCGGACGAAGAATGGTGTGTCTGCTTGGTGATTTTTCTAATATTGCACATACATCCCCGTTGAACTTTGATAATACAATTTTTTTTCCAGTTGGAATAGGAATGAGGTCATGAGTCCTGTTCATCAATCGGATTGGTTTATCAAGAGGAAAGACGTATATTCGAACTTCGTATCTCTGATTCGGATAGTTGTGTGGGAAAAGTCGAATGTATGGTAGATCTTCGAAATCATATCCAAGTATGCGAGGAAAAGTTTGACTGAGAGTGGAAGACCTGGACCTCTCACGAAGAGTTTGTTCGGCAGGTATTGGAGACCTGGCAGAATAATGATGTGTGGCAAGAGTAAGAGTAGTGTCTGGAGAATGTCTGCCTGGAGAAATTTGAGGTTCATAGCGATGGAGAGCAGCATGAGTGTCACCATCAGGTGAACTTCCGGACTCTAAACTCGATGCTGGAACGACAAGAAAAAGGGATTATTCTTGTTCAGATACCTACATAGACGCATCTCATTGTAGTAGTTTGAGATCATTTGATGATGAATATCGGAATTCAGATTGAGATTGAGACAATTGATAACAGTTTTTAGGAGGGTTTCAGGTCCTTCTCCGACAAATAATGATGTCTTAAGAAGAACTGATTACAAATGAAGTGAGTATTTATTATAATCAATTCTCATATAGTATCATATTGACACTTCCTTGAACCTGAATAATACATCGCATCACACCAATTCTCACTCAATTCGAATGCAAGGAACCACAAAAGATATATCGTGAATTATCCAAACTGCATTTGGAATCTTTCTCGAGCTGGCTGTTTGTTTTTGGATAGAAAACTTCTAACCTGAATGATTGTTCAATCGTGAATTTGGAACATGATAGCTTCATGTGGAGTTGAAGAAATTAAGAGGAGAACTCAAGATACGAAACTTGTGATTTCGCTCACCTAAAATTGCACAATATCAAGCGTTACTTTATTACTCTCAGCGATTAGTTTCAGTGAGAATACTGGATATTCCGCGCTTTCCAACGTGGTTAGTTCCTCACCCGCACATATTCTGCATCTAAACCCAACAGTTCCATCTCGAAGGGAAACTCAATGCCAGAGTTCAGATCCTCGAAGCAAATTATTGTATAGGATGAGTCGAATTAATGAGGAATCTTTGAATCTGAATCTAAACACGCTGAGAAAAGTTTGTCCGAGAGTCGTAGAGTTTGACCTGTCGTGATGTAGCTGTGCGGGAAATTAGCAAGGGAATTCCACATACCTGTCACTCCACTGGAGATGAACTCGAACTTATGGATAGGAATTGTGATCATGACCAAGAAAGGACGTCAAACCTTGACCAAGAGCACTCACGGAACAATTAACAGCAGGATCATGTCTCCCTTCCATACGAAAATCGACAAGAACTCCACGAAAACTCCGGATCAGTCGTCACATCAGAGGTTCAGCGAAATTCGATAGCACAGCCTGAGTTGAAAATTCCTCACCTTTAGTCGATCCAGACCACGTCTCCATTATTCCGGAAGTGAACCCGGAATAGTGTCTCCGCAAGAGTCCTGCCTCATAATTTGTATATTCAGCCGCAGACTCCTCTCAACACATGTGCGGCATGTACACACCGCTGAAAACAACACCATGACAAACAATGCTGCGTTCTGTCAACAACAAGAATTGGCAAAATGCACTAAAACACACAGGAGGAATTAATGATTACTGAAATGCAACTCAACAAAGCTCTCGTATCCGTGTCGACCAATTTTCAATCAGAGTTATCCGTAGGCCATCCGTTCCTTCTCGAATAAGATTCCCACAGGACGCCGCAACCAAAATACAAAATATGATAGATGAGACTTCTCTATCAGCTTGAGACAGTATCAGGAGATTCGTGTGTTTGATATATAGTGTGTTCGGGAATGCTATTAGATTTTCCTAGCGTGAATTAACACTCGGCGATTTTCCTCCAACAAATTTTCACTCCAATCTTCCATCCAGAAGCTTTGAGTTTTGGAGAGTGTGATAGAAGATCCGCAGTTCCAGCGTGCACTTTTAAAGTTGGATGTCTGCCTATCATCCGTCAAAATATTGGCTACTTATCTTCATCATCATCTTGCTCTGGCTCTGGTACAGAAGGAGCCTGGCTGACATAGCCTCTCATCCTCATTTCAGGAGATAGTTCTCAAGACTCCGGAGCTTAACGTGAGTAGGCTCTGAATCCCTCTCGCACATCAGGGCATGCATTTGTTCCATGTTTTTCCGCGTCGAAAGGTCATGCTCTTATCGCAGCACTCTGGCAGTCTCGATATGATGGAGCTTCAAGAGTTCGAACTTCGATTTGCTCATCATTTCGTAACGGCGATCAACTGAGCTTTGCTTTAAGAACTACAATCAGCGCTCCCCAGTGTTATTCTATTCCCGAT
Organism: Neuroterus quercusbaccarum; assembly: GCA_900490065.1. Classification (NCBI taxonomy): domain Eukaryota; kingdom Metazoa; phylum Arthropoda; class Insecta; order Hymenoptera; family Cynipidae; genus Neuroterus; species Neuroterus quercusbaccarum. The sequence goes on from UWOG011122233.1 coordinate 9,470, forward strand.
TCTGAGACTGGCAATATTCCCACGGAACGTGAGCCCGCAAGTAACCAGGAAGGTCTTCGTGAAAAACTTATCGTAGAGAATTGGAGTTCATATAATTCACGTACTCGCACTGTTGGAAATTTTGTGATTAGAATGTGCGGGTTGACGGATTCCTATTCCGGGTCGATGTTCACTGAATTCAATTTTCTCGTGATTTAAAGTGTTCGTGACATAAATGTTTCTAAGGTGACTGTTGAGAATCAACATATTGCTATCCACGGACTGTTTCTCTCGAGTAAGTTTTTCAGCGGAGGCAGCTGTGATTCTACTCCTTGGAACCAAATTTTCTATTCCTTCAATGCAGCCTCGTCACCACTGAGCGAATTCTACTCTTAGTTATCGCTAAGTAAATGGAAGATGCGAACAAACAATCGACCCCAAAGGAAACATACACTTTTGCCGCATTATATATGATATATAGACCTAGGTCTTGCCAATGTTACACTACCAGATCTATTCAAGTCTCTACACTGGTAAATGCCAAATTTGACGGTGCAACTCGAATCACGGAATTTCTGAACCGTCCAAAGCATGAAATATTATTATATGAATAATAGATGTATGAAATAATCATATTCACCAATAGAATTCAGGATGAACGCCAAGTATGAGACCAAAGGATAGATGATTTTCATCTTTTCTAATTAGACAACGAACTCATAGATACATTTTTGAGAAATTCGATTTTTATCGTAACGGATGGATATCCTACTGTTTCATCCCGTTATGAAATCTGTACTGCATGCATTATCTTCTAGATTAAAAGCGTCAACTTTGTCCTTCGGGAATATTTACAGTTGATAAAATTTGGTTCGAACGAGAACAATTTGTTTAGACATTCTTTCAAAACTGATATCATTATCTACTATGTGATCTTCCATTTTCGAGGTTCCAAAACTTTGAATATTGAGAATCTCTTCGGAATGGATTTGGTTATTTCATTTGTTTAATATTATATTCTAGAAATCACTCGGAGCATACGTGGCCATCTTGGAACAGGAGCATCGTTCATCAACTTTCATTCCTAATCAATGTACTGAATTCCAGAAAAACGAGAATTTAACGACCAAATGTAGAAAAACATAAGCAAATGTTCCTATTGAAATTTGATGAAGGACAACAATCTTATCAAACGGGAGAATAGGAGATACCTTCTTTCCCCTCTTTAAAAAAATGAGAGAGAGGAGCGAGAATCAGTGAGGCAATCAACTTGATCATATTCCTCTTGTCTCTCTTTTTTACGTCTTCTCCAAGGCTATCATTACTAAACTGCGATCAAAAAATCCAAGATGTAGTTGGTTGCCTCATCATCTTCCTAACTCTCCCTTCATCTCTCTACAAAGAGGAGAAAGGGACTCTTCGTTTTTTTTTTTATTTTTAGGTTTTTGTCTTTCATCGAATCGCAGTTGGAACGTTCAATAATGTTCGTCTAGATTTGTTCCTTCGGTTCTTGTCTTTCGAGTATTCTTGCATTGGC